>PVKV010026689.1:11597-27690 GCA_004027835.1 Alouatta palliata
AAAAAAAAAAAAAAGAGCAAATAGAGGGTGAAGATGTGAAGGAAGAGGGTGCAGATGAAGATGTGGGGATGAAGGAAGGGTTTGTTTTGTCGTTTTTAAAGATGTAAAAGACTTAAGCATCCTGATGTGAACAGATTGGAGATATTCAGATATGGGAGAGAATAGGAATAGTAAAAGGTTCCAGGCAGCCTGGGTGGAGTGGGTCTGGCTCATAGATGGAGGGAGTTTATGGAACAGAGTTACTGTCTTCCATTGCTCCAAGAGGGAGGAAGAAAAGCGTGAGTGAAGATGTAGGTTGTCTTTTAAACTGTGTGGTGGAAGTGGAAGTCCGTCCCATCGCTGGATTCTCTGATCTGAAGTACACTGTGATAGACTCCTGCTGAGAGAAAGGGCAGGTTTGTGGCTGGAGATTGGAAAGTAGAGAAGGTTTGAGACACCTGTCCTGATGAATGGAAGAGTGGGCTAGCACATTCTCTTTGAAGGCTATAGCTCTTTGACTAGCAGGCTGCTTTGTAAATTAAAAATACTATCCACATGTTGAAATCATTTTGAATTGTTCAACCAGCACAAATCATAATTAAACATTTTCCCCATATTTCATTTAGGTTTCCATATAGAAATAGTCGAATATAAAAACATCAGCTTCACAGCCTGGGATGTTGGCAGCCACTGCAAATTCAGTCCTCTGTGGTGGCATTGTTTCCAGGACACGAAAGGTAAAGGTTCACTCCGTAGCCTCGATACTGTTTCTGCGAAATGTCTCTAAAGACAGCTGCTTGAAGTGATACCTGGTGTTGCTCTGCTCCATTTACACTGGCAGTCATTTCCTTTCTTAGGGTCTCCTTACACTTACTGGGGAGGTTTCTTTTTTGAGATGGAGTCTTGCCCTGTTGCCCAGGCTGGAGTGCAGTGGTGTGATCTTGGCTCACTGCAACCTCTGCCTCCTGGGTTCAAGTGATTTTTCTACCTCAGCCTCCTGAGTAGCTGAGACTACAGGCGCGTACCACCACACCTGGTTAATTTTTGTATTTTTAGTAGAGTTGGGGTTTTGCCATGTTGGCCTGGCTGTTCTCGAAATCCTGGCCTCAAATGATCTGCCCACCTTGGCCTCCCAAAGTGCTGGGATTACGGGAGTGAGCCACTGTGCCCCACCTAACTGTTTATCCTATTAATAGATTATCTTACATGGAGTTTTAGTAATAGTTTTCCAAATATTAAACAATGTAATTTCCAAATATTAATTTTAAGAACACAGTCTATTTGTTCATGGTGTTATTCTTCTGATGTTCTGACGAATTTGTTAGCTAATACAGTTTTTAAGATTTTTGCACCAATATTTATAACTGTGATTGATTTGCAGGATATTCTTATTTTTTGGCCTTTTTTTTTTTTACAGGTTTTGGTATCAATGCTATTATAAAAAGGATTTTGAAGATTTCCTTCTATTTCTACGTTCTAGAAGAAATAAGTTTTGTTCCTTAAATGTTTGGTGAAGTTCTCCTGCAGTACTAGCAGGACCTAGTGCTTTTTGAGGGAGCAGTTGACAGCTCTACTCTATTAAGATTGACCTATTAAAAATAAATAAATAAATAAATAAAAAGAAAAAAAAGAAAAACAAACAAAAAAAAGATTGACCTATTAATATTTTGTCTTTCTTTTGAGGTAGTTTTGGTAAATTTTTAATAATAATAAGGTTTCTGACCTAATGAAAGCCTCTGACCTCAGTGATGGCATCAAGATTACAACACCTGGCCAGGCGCAGTGGCTCACACCTGTAATCCCAGCACTTTAGGAGGCCGAGGCGGGTGGATCACGAGGTCAAGAGATCAAGACCATCCTAGTCAACATGGTGAAACCCCGTCTCTACTAAAAGTACAAAAATTAGCTGGGCATGGTGGCACGTGCCTGTAGTCCCAGCTCCTCGGGAGGCTGAGGCAGGAGAATTGCTTGAACCCAGGAGGCGGAGGTTGCGGTGAGCCGAGATCGCGCCATTGCACTCCAGCCTGGGTAACAAGAGCGAAACTCCGTCTCAAAAAAAAAAAAAAAAGATTACAACACCCCAGTAATACAGTATGTACTTTTTTGTGTTTGCCTTTTTTCATTCAGTCTCTCTCTCCATCTATCTATCTGTCGTTTATCTAGCTAGCTAGCTATTTTTTGAGATGGAGTCTTGTTCGGTTGTGTAGGCTGGGGTGCAGTGGCGTGATCTCAGCTCACTGCAACCTCCACCTCCCAGGTTCAAGTGATTTTTGTGCCTCAGCCTCCCAAGTAGCTGGGATTATAGGTGCCCACCACCATACCTGGCTAATTTTTTTTTTCTTTGAGACGTAGTCTCACTCTTTCACCCAGGCTGGAGTGCAATGATGTGATCTCAGCTCACTGCAACCTCCATTTCCCGGGCTCAAGCGATTCTCCTGCCTCAGCCTCCTAAGTGGCTGAGATTACAGGTGCCTGCCACCACACTTGGGTAATTTTTTGTATTTTTAGTAGAGATGGGGTTTCAGCAGTTTGGCCAGGCTGGTTTAAAACTCCTGACCTCAGGTGATCCACCCGCCTCAGCCTCCCAAAGTGCTGGGATTACAGGTGTGAACCACTGCACCTGGGCCAGTCAATCTATTTTGACATTCATCCATGTTGTTGCATGGCAGGGATAGTCTTTGAGTAGTAGTTTGTTTCTTTTTATTGGCAAGTAAATATACCATTGTATGGATGTACCACATGTGAACGGTGGAGCACTTGAAGGCAGCGCCCTAGCCCCTTTGGCTCCTTCCGCCACATTAGGACACAGCGTTCATCCCTTTATGCCTGTCTTTCTTTTCCACCTTGTGAGGATACATTTCCAATGTTATCAGTGAGGAACAGGCCCTCATCAGACACTGCACCTGCTGGCCCCTTGATTTTGGACTTTTCGGCCTCTACAACTGCAGGCAATAAATTTCTATTACTTATAAATTACTATGGTACTTTGTTATAGTAACAGGAACTGACTAAGACAGGTCTTAATTTGCATTTCCCTGATGACAAATGATGTTGGATACGGGCTTTCTCATATGCTTATTGGTTATTTGTATATCTTCTTTTGTGAAGTGCATGTTCATGTCTTTGCCTGTTTTTTGGTTGGGGCATTAGTCTTTTTTCTTTTTCTTTCTTTCTTTTTTTTTTTTTTTTTTGCCCAGCCTGGAGAGCAATGGCACAATCATGGCTCACTGTAACCTCTGCTTCCCAGGCTCAAGTGATCCTCCTACTTCAGTCTCCTGAGCAGCTGGGACTACAGGCACAAGCCAACATGCCTGGCTAGTTTTTGTAATTTTAATAGAGACTGGGTTTTCCCATGTTGCTCAGGCTGGTCTTGAACTCCTGGGCTCAAGTCATCCACCCGCCTTGAACTCTCAAAGTGTTGAGATTACAGGTGTGAGCCACTGCACTTGGTCCTATTTTCTTAATAGTGTGTTTTTGTTTTTTGTTTTTTTCCTGAGACAGAGTCTCATTTTCGCCCAGGCTGTAGTGCAGTGGTGTGATCTCGGCTCACTGAACGTCCCCCTCCCAGGTTAAAGCGATTCTCCTGCCTCAGCCTCTGGAGCAGCTTGGACTACAGGCAAGTGCCACCACGCCCGGCGAATTTTTTGTATTTTTAGTAGAGACAGGATTTCACCATGTTAGCCAGGATGGTCTCAATCTCCTGATCTTGTGATCTGACTGCCTCAGGTGCTGGGAGTATAGGCGTGAGCCACTGAGCCCGGCCAATAGTGTTTTTTCGTGAGCAGAAGTTTTAAATTTTGATGAGGTCCATTTATTAATTGTTTTTAGGGTCCATGTGTTCTCTTTTTTCTTTTTTTAGAGATGGAGTCTCTTTTTGTCACCCAAGCTGAAGTGCATGGACTGATCATAGTTCACTGCAGCCTTGAACTCCTGGGCTCAAGAAATCCTCCCGCCTCAGCCTCCTGAGTATGTGGGATATAGGCTAATGCCACCATGCCTGGCTTTTTTTGTATCCTTTCTAAAAAATTTTTGCATACCTCAAGATTTAAAAGATATCCTCCTGTTTTCTTCTAGTAGCTTTATCAATTTGCTTTATGTTTAGGCCTATGATGTCTCTTAAATTGTGTTTTGAATATGGTATGAGGTAGGAATTGGGTCCCTTCACACACATAAATATCTACTTGTTCAAGACCACTTCCTGGTGCTCTTGTCCAAAATCATTTGACTCTGTATCAGATGGTTCTAGTTATCGCTCCAACACTAAGCATTGCAGCTAAAAATGTCTCTTGTGGTCTCAGACCAGTGGCATCACATCACCTGGGAGCTTGTTAGAAATTCAGAATCTGGCACTACCCCAGCCTTACACAACCCCCTAGTGAGTCTCAGGCACATTACATTTTGAGGAGCAATGGTGTGGATAATTTTTGAGGAATGAGGGGAAACATCATCATGACATTTGCTGCCTCTCACAGCCTCCTCATGCACAGCCTGTGGGGCCTGTCAACCCAGTTTCCCTGGTTGCTGTGCAGGGCTAGATTTAGGTCCAGATTTAACCTCTGGGTCCACCTCTCCTGACATGTGCTGCGTTGTTCTTTGCTGCTGGGATTGAGGGAAGGGGGCCCCTCACTCACCCACTCTTCACCTTCTAATACCCACAACCACTTGCTCACTTGCCCAGCAGTTCCTATGCTCTCCATGATACACATCCTTCCACCCCAACCTCAGTTTCCTCAATTGCAGAACCAAAATAATAATGGTCTCGATATCAGGCGCTATGGTGAGGAAGTAATCTGAGGAGCACCTGGGCATGGGGACAGCACAATGGAAGTCAGTTATGGTCATGGCCATTTCAGAGCTCTTTTTCCAGTAAAGCCCCTGGATGCTGGTCGTCTTTGCCATGCAGCCCCACCCCCCTGCAGCCGGGCAGAATGGAGTCCCCCTTCTCTCCAGCCTGACTTCTCCTCCCCTGCTCCGAGCCCCCAGGGCAGCGTGCACCAATAAATCTTTCCCAGCGCGTTGCATTGTTACAGCAAGTTGCCTTCGCATCTGACCGGCCTCCTGCCCCGGCTCGGGAGATCCTCAAACCTAGGATCTCTGCCTTGGTCGTCTTTGGAGCTCCGGCCCCGGCACAGCGCCTGGCACCTGGAGGGCGCTCAATAAATCGAATTATCTGTTGAGCAGGTGTCCATCCCGCCATTCGGGGAGGGTGGGTCGTGCGGGCGGAAGGAAAGGCTGGTTGTGTGCCAGGGCTGGGGGACACCGGCAGGGAGCTCGGGGAGCAGGAGAGCGGGAGGGTGTACGCGCCGCCGCCTCCCCGCGCCCCGCCGCCTCCCCGCGCCCCGCCGCCTCCCCCGCCCGGCGCGGCAGCCGCAGGGAGGGGCCTGGGAAGGCGAAGCCAGCGGCGGCCCAGGCTCGGGGCACCCGCGCGGCTCCCGGTAGCGGAGCACACAACCCGGCGCAACGAGGTAGGAGGCGGCGCGGGGAACGGACGAGGGAGCTGAGCGCCGCGGCGGGAGGAGCGTGAGGCTGGACGGAGACCCTCCGCTCGAGCTCCCCTGCAGCCTCGCGGCCCACCGAGACCCCGCGGGGGTCTCAGCCCTGCCCCTCGACCCACGCGCCTCTCCCCCCTCGCCCGCCCCCCGCGCGCCTCCAGCTCTGCGTCCTCCGGGACCGCCCTCCAAGGTACCCCCGGGTCGCCGCTTCTGCGCCCAGCGCGCTCCCTGTTCGTCCCACAGGTTCCTTCGGAGAGTGAGCGGCAGTCGGTGCGCGGCCGCCTGCGGGAAGCAGCGGAGGGTGAGTCCGGAGTGGCGGGGCGGGGCGGGGGCTGGAGGTACCGGGGCGGTTCTTACGCCTCTTGGTGGCACCGGGGCTGGCTCCATGTTTGCGGATTTAATCCATCATGACTCTCCTTCTCCCCTTCCGAAGGAGGACTTTTTGAGGTGGTCCACGTGCTGCAGACCACCTTCGGGGGGCTACTGAGATAGGGGTCCCCCCCGCATAATGGAAGCCCGACTCCCAGGTCTCCCTCTCCTCTCTGCACCCCAGTCTGGAGGCTCCCTTTGGGTTGGGTCTTGGGGGTCAGGGAGCGGGGGCTTGTAGGCCCAACCAGGTAGCTGTGGAAGGTGGGTCCCAGCAGAGACTTGAGGCAGGCCTCTTACAAGGTTACAGCGGAGGGGTGCGCTGCAGAGGACAGCAGGCACTGTCAGGCAGGGTCACTTGTCACCTCCAAGGCCAGCCTGGAAGAGCGCGCTGGAATATGGATTTTGACCCACCACTGATTGAACCCCTCCACGCGCCTGTTTCTTCATCAGTAAAATGGGAACATTAGCAGTCATTTCTCAGGACTCTGTGCAGACAAAAAATTTAATCATAGAAATCACCCCACACAATGCTTGGCACATTGAGGACTCAGCCCATCTGAGCTTTGTTTCCTTCCTCTGAAAAACGTGAGCAGGGGAGTTATTTGTTCCCATCCTCTCTGTCCACCCTGGTCTCAGAGAACACAGTGGATGTGTAGTCACTGTTGAATAAATATGCTTGATGGAGCTTCAATACCCATCCCGCCCCCTTTCTCCCAGAATCTGCTGGGAGAGGTCAGGACATGTGGAGGGACACCAGCATGCCTGAGCTGTCGGAGGACTCTGGTAAGTGCCTCCCTGGGGCTGGACCTGCTACAGCCCTGAAGACAGCCTGCCTGGCAGCCTCCAGGCCCTGGCAGTGAGAGCCAGGGGAAAGGATGTCCTCAAGGCAGGACCAAAGTGTTGTTTGAGGCTCCTCTCGGGCTTCTGGGGGCAGGGAGCACCCGCGGCGTTTGTTTTCCCTTGTTTTTCTCACATTCTCTCCTGGTTTGCATGAAACCCTGGCCCTGCTGACCTCCCAGCTCAGACCTGACTCCAACCACAAGGAAGAGGTGGGCTTCCTGAGGGATGTTTTCAGTGAAAAAAGCCTCAGTTACTTAATGAAGGTGAAGTCTCACGTCATCCTGCCGGGAAGGGTGTCTGGAGGTCTTTCTAGCTGTCTGTGGCCATCTGAGGTCATCCTATTCATCTCCCTGCCCCAGGAAGGCCTTCACTTGCCCACTACACAGGACTTTCTCTTATGGTGCCCCATCAGTGGCCCAGTCTGCCGCCCCAAGTGTCCCCACAGCCGTGGGTGGGATGTGTGGTGTTCAGGGTGCATCTGAAATAACCTGTCTTTACAGATTCATGAGAAGCTTCGCTATTACAAAAGGCAAAGTCCAACCCCAGTTCTGCACAGCGCCATGGCCCTCACTGAGGATGTAAGCCTCGGGTTTTTCCTTGCAGCGTCCACCCCGCTCCCTACCCTGCAGGGCTCCTTCATCTTGCCTTGTTTGCTTAGCCTGGGGTCACCGGGAATCAGGAGCCCAAAGGTGAAGAGGTGTTTTCCTCCCTTGTCCTCCTCCAATTCCTCTTCGTCTCTCTGGGTCCCCTCCCCCTCCGAAAGGCAGGGAGGAATCTGTGAGCCTTGGACTGGGCTGGGAGACACTGTGACATGGGGCTGCCCACTCACTGTGTGTTCTTGAGAAAGTCTGTTTCCTCTGCTGTAAATGAGAGCATTGGATTGGCTCAGCAGTTCCCAAAATGCCCGGAGGACTGGCGATTTGAATAGGTCAATAAGACATTGTATCTGTGCTTTTCTGAAGTCAAGGGACCTATAGTGTGTCCCTGCGTAATGGCTCAGGCTTCTCACTTTTTAAAGGAATGCTTCTTAATTTCTTGTGGACGTAGTCGTCTGTGTGGCATGGTTGGGGAAAAGTCATTCTGGTTGATTGCTACTATCAGTTCCTGAATAATCTCACCTAAGCCCAGGAGATGGCGTGGGGAGGGGTGGGTGCAGCCTGTGGGTGCAGAGCCCTGGGCACTTCTCCACTATAGAATGTGATTAGGGGCACGTTTGATTGCCCAGCTCCCAGGCTCAGCCGCTGCCTGTCCCACCAGCTCTGTGATGGTAAGCAGGCCACTCAACTTCTCTTAGCTCTCATTTCCTCATTAGTAAAATAGCATCTGAGAGCCAGGTAAGCCCAGGTTCAAATCCTAGCTGAGCTGTATACAAACTCTGTGACTTTGGGCAAGATGCTTAATCCCTTTGAGGCTCATGATTCTCATCTGTAAAATGGCAAAGTAACAAGACCCTCTGCCTCGAGTTGATTTCGAGGGTTCAGTGAGAAGGTCCACATAAAGCGGAAAGCACACAGGGCTTAAGACGGTGGCTCCTCGGAGGATGGCCCCGTAGAGCTGCTCCTGACCCCTGGCATGATGTTCCTGGGAGCATCATCCTGGGGTGACTGAGGGTCTGGTGTGCCCCTGGGCCAGGAGCCCTTGGCTGCCTGCTCTGCCTGGCTTTTCTGCCTCTGTGCAGAGCTCAGGCTGCCACACCCCTCTACAGTGAGTGTGTAGCCCGTTACACGGTCTGCACTGCTCTCCGTTGGCCTGTCGAGATTACTTAACTCCTGGCCAAGACCAGAACTTATTTTTAAAATAGATACTTGCAAACTGAAAGAAAACAAGGTTCCCCCATGGAGCTAGGTGGTATGATTTCTCCACCCAGTGAACGGGGGCAGACACCGGTCAGCATCACCACTTACAAAATCTGGCCCCACATTGCTCTCCTCTGTCTCTCTCCCAGGCCGACCTTCCAGGGGTCATGGAAGCGTGAGTGTGTATGGGAGGACGGTGGGATCCCAGCGCGTTCGAGGACCTTCGAAACGCCTCGAGCCGAGTTAAGTACTCTGCAAGTCAGACCCAGCGGTGCGGAGCAATGCGGCCGACTCTTCACTGACATAATCACATTCAAGATTCAGGACATAAATTTGAACAAGGATTAACCATTCCCAGAACAAACAGCCCTGGCTGGCACTCCCTCCCTCCACACACAGCCCACTGCATCATCCAAGTGCAAACAGGTACGGAGCCTGCCATTTCTCTCTTCTCTCCATCTCCCTCCTCCAGGCAACCAGCGGTCCCAGAACAGAACCCGGAGGCCGTGGATCTTGCTGTTGACTTGCAGGGAAGGCAGCGGCGATGGTTAGTTTGACCTGGCTGAGGAATGGCCAGCAGGTAGGGCGTGCTTTCTGGGTGTGTCTGTGAGGGTGGTGGGTGCACTGGAGAAAGCAGTTCTGCCCCCACCAGTGTGGATGGACGTCATCCCATCTGCTGTGGGCCTGGATGGAACAAAATGGAAATGAAAAGACAGATTTTCTCTCTGTTCCTGAGCTGGGACATCTGTTTTTTCCCTGCCCTTGGACGGCAACACTGCTGGTTCTTGAGCCTTTGGACCTGGACTGAGTCACGCCACCAGCTTTCCTAGTGCTTGGGTTTGCAGGTGACAGATCATGGAACTCTCGGCCTCCATAATTGCCTGAGCCAATTTCTGTAAGAAGCATATCTATCTATCTATCTATTTATGTATCATCTGCCTATCTGCCTATCTATCCCTATGTCTATCTATCTGCTTATCATCTATCATCTATCTGTGTGTCCATCACCATCTAACCATCTATTTCTCTATCTACGTATCTAGCATTTGCCTGCCTGTCTGTCTGCCTATCTAGCTGTCCATCATCTATCTGTCTGCCAATCTGCCTATCATCTATCTATCTGTCATCTGTCTGTCTGTCTATCTATCTATCTGCCTGTCTATCTGCCTATCATCTATCTGCCTGTCTCTCTTTCTATCTGTCTATCTATCTACCATCTATCTGTATCTCTCTCCATCCATCTCTCCGCCCTATTGGTTCTGTTTCTCTGGAGAGCTCAAGTGCTGGGGGAACAGCAAGAGGTCCTGATCCTCCTTCTGGAGTAGATAGTGGCTCTGTGAAGCCCTTGTCATGTTTCCCTTTTGCTCCTTAAACTGGAGAAAGGCATAACTCGGCCCCATATAACCCTTGACTCAACAACAGCAGATTTTGAAGCTGAGAATCGGCCAGGGATGAGCCTCAGTTGTCCCCATTGGCCTCTTTCCTTTAGATAGAGGAGCCCAAGAAATGATGGACCGGCCTGGGGCATCCTGGGAAGTGCAGATGAATGAGAGAGATGAAGAGAGACCATCACGTTGGCTCTATCCTGTGGAAGGCCAGGAAGAGTGCTCCTAACCAAGGACATTCGAGTACACTTTGGGGGAGTGGGGATCCTCCACGAACAGAACTGCACACACTCACCCACCTTCCAGGGCCAGGCAGGCACAGGTCGGTGGGCTGGGCTCGCCTGGAGAACGCCTCAGTGTGGCAGGGCAGCCACTGCTCAGTCCAGGGGCTGCTGCTGCGTGGAAGAGGGAGCCTGCAGTGTACCCAGTTTCTCTAGAGGAGCCAGACATGCAGATTTTTGTGTGAAAGCTTGATTTTTAAATGTTAGAATCCAAAATTTGAAATTAAAAAGCATGCTATAGGCCAAACAAAGCTGTTCGTGGACTGGCTTTTCCTTCCTCACCCAGGTACGTTGTCAACTTTGCTCTAAACCTTGAGCAACTGGTGGAAGAGCAGGGGTGGGAAGCCCTGCTCCAGGCTTTCCGCTTTCGGTTTCCCGAGACATGTTTCTTCCTGGAGCTGCTGTCATCCAGGGTAATTCGAATGTGCTTTTGTCTTACTGCCTTTGATCCTCTAGGTTTCCAGGCATAGTTACTATTTTGTTTGCCGGCTCTGATGATGGGAGAATGATTCTGGAAGCTGCAGCCTGAAGAGAGAAGCTCCCTCTGGGCTGTTGTCCAGTTAGTTTCCACGGTCTCCAGGGCTGAAGTGGGAAACACTGCATGGAGACAGAGATGCTACAGAGGGAGAGTTCCCCACATCTTCTCAGGGCCTCCTTGGGCTGGAATTACCTGCTCCCATTTTTGACACTAAGTTGCCAAAGCCAGGAATTAGCTCTGTCAAGTGGGTGTGGCCACCCACCCATTCAGCCACCCATGTATCTACCCATTCACCATTTGTTAGTCTATCCATCCATCCATCCATTCATCCATCCATCTATCCATCCGTCCACCCAGCCAACCATCTGTCCATTTATCCATCCATGCATCCACCCACCCACCTACCCATCTAGCCACCTATGTAACCACCCACTCACCATCTATTACTCTATCCATCCATCCATGCATCCATGCATCCATGCATCCATCCATCCATCCACCCACCCATCCATCCATCCATCCACCCACCCACCCATCCATCCATCCATCCACCCACACATCCATCCATCCACCCACCCATCCATCCATCCACCCATTTATCTAATTTCCTGTCTTCTCATCCATCCATCCACCCATCCATCTAACTTCTCACCTGCACACCCATTCATCCATCCATCCACCCACCTATCCATCCATCCATCCGCCCTGACACACACACCTGTCCATCCATCCATCCATGCATACGTGCATGTCACAAATATTTACTGGATATTGGTCATAACCCTTGACTCAAAAACAGCAGATTTTGAAAATGCTGGGTGCTGGGCTAATAATGATGAGTGGACCATAGTCTCTGCCCTCACAGAGACTGCGTTCTTGCTCCCATCACTCTAATTCCTGCAGCAAGTGGGAGGAGGCTCAGGAATCCTGTCCACCTTTTGGGATGGCAGTCCATGGAGAAGGCTTCACCAGAGCAGGCAACACATATGCTGGATTCTTATGTTTTTGGCCAGAGAGAGGAGGAGGCCAGGTATTTCTGGAGAGGGCAATAGCGTAAGAGAGAGGGACAGACCTTCCCCCAGGCCCACTGCAGACTCTAGGTGAGGAAATAAGTGGACACACAGAAGGGCATAGCATCCTTCCTGATCCTCTGGGCGTGACACTGAGAGGACCAGGTGTGTCTCGTCTTTGATGCAGAAAATGTCCCTGTAGGCGGCAGCTGAACTGGCAATGGAAGAAAGCAATGGTTGGACAATGGGAAGATGAACTCCCTCAGAGCAGGTTATAGAAAAGGTTATATAATGAGTATTGCTGGATAGAGATTCCCCCTTTTAACTTAAGCTGAAGCTTTTCACTCCTTCAGCCAATGCCCAAGACAGTTACTTGCTTGCATAACACTTCGAGGTAAATACATTCTACAGATGAGAACACAGATGCTCAGACAGGTTTAGTGACTGGTCCAAAGCCACACAGGTCTGTCCACCCTCAAGCCCACAGTCTTTCTCTGATACTGTTGGGCCTCACTAGGGCATCATTGTCTAGGACAAGCTCAGAGGAGGTCCTGGTTTCACGCTCAGAATGGTCCTTTGGAGTGAATAGCAAGCACTCTCTGTTCCCAAGTGGGGCTATGTGCTCGCTCCCTGGGGGAGAATCCTCAGCACAGCCTATCATTTCTCTTGGGTCTGCCCAGGCCCATGTGCACAGACACCTGCAGACTTTGGAAATCCACACCTCTCCTTAAACACACGCTTCTCTGATTGCAATGAGGGAGACTGGCACCTTCTCTCCCCACAACCCCTCTAGCACCCCCAGCTCCTGCCCTATCCCCAACTCCTCCCGGCATGGGTTCTTGGAACAGATTTGGAAACCATGAGGCTTAGCTAATCTCACAGGCCCCTCCAGCATCCTAGGATCTGTTCATTCACCTTTTTGACCATTTCACCTGCCTTGTGCCAGAGCTGAGCCAGGAGCCATGAGGGGCAGCCCTCAGGGACTGCGTGCTTACAGACGTGTGGACTTCTTATACCATTCGATTTTTTGAAAATCATTTATATGTTACTCAAAGGGGTTTATCTTAAATAAACTTGTTAACATAGTACAAACACCATACAATCTCAATTTCGATGTTAAAAACTCATATCCAGGACTAGCTCCACATTTCTGGGGGCAAGTGCAAAATGATAATATGGGTTTCCTTGTTCAAAAGTGGTTAAGAATTTTAGGAGCTGAGCACAGTGGTGTGTCCTTGTAGTCCCAGCTGCAGCTACTTAGGAGGCTGAGACTTGAATCCAGGAGTTTGAGGAGTCCAGCCTGGGCAACACAGTGAGACTCCATTTCTAAAATAAATAAATGAATAAGACAAAATGGTAAATTTCAAGACGGTGATAGCAGAAGATTAACTCAGCTCGGGGCTCCTCCGAGCCCAGCATTGCCCAGGTCCATGTGCATGAAGCTCGCCCTGCATCTCTCTATAAAGATGATTTCCCAAAGTTTTAAGGGACACACCTCTGGGTGGGATCAGAGGGATTTATTTTTTTTCTTATTTTTTTTTAGATAGAGCCTCACTCTGTCACCCAGGCAGTGGCACAGCCTCGTCTCCTCATCTCCCAACCACCTCCCAGGTTCAAATGATTCTCCTGCCTCAGCCTCCCGAGTAGCTGGGACTACAGTCATGCGACATAATGCCCGGCTAATTTTCATATTTTTAATAGAGACGGGGTTTCACCATGCTGGCCAGGATGGTCTCGATCTCTTGACCTCATGATCCACCCACCGCAGCCTCCCAAAGTGCTGGGATTACAGGCATCAGCCGCGGTGCCCGGCTTTCTTAGGTCGAATGTTCTAACAGATCATCCAGACTTTTCAGAGGAAAGACAGTGCAACTGTGGAAAATGTAATACAATTTTCAAAAGTGTATCATCAAAGCTGAGTGTGGTGGCTCACCCCTGTAATCCCAGCACTTTGGGAGGCTGAGGCAGGCAGATCACCTGTGTGGTCAAGAGTTTGAGACCAGCCTGGCCAACACGGTAAAACCCCGTCTCTACTAAAAATACAAAAAATTAGCCAGGTGTGGCTGTAGTCCCAGCTACTTGGGAGGCTGAGGCAGAAGAATCACTTGAATGTGGGAGGAGGAGGTTGCAGTGAGCTGAGATCATCTCACTGCACTCCAGCCTGGGTGACAGAGCTAGACTATGTCTAAAAAAAAAAAAATAGTATATTATCAGCTATGTAAATTGTGAAATATAGTTTCAAAGTGGTGTAAAACACAATTCTTTCTTGAAACAAAAAATATAACAAAGCCTAGGAAGCCATCACTACCTACCGTTACCACATCCTAATCATATGTGTCTCCCTCCTTAATTATTGCTTCCAAACTTATACTTCTGGTTGTACATAAATCCCAATATTATCTGTCTACGTCAACTTGGAGTCAAGGTCTTTGTATTATTGCTGGTTTCCCAAGATCTAGTACAAAACTTGGCACAAAACCTGCTCAATAAATGGTCACTGAATTGAAATAAACCTCCTTTACATACCTTGGAGGCACAAATAATATAAGGTATGCAAAAGTACTCTGGAAACTGTCAAGCACCACACAGGAGCTGGTTATTACCAGAACGCTCCCAGAGAACAGCACCTCACCATTGGCTGACCTCTGTAAATTCTATTACTGGCATATATAAATCACTGGATCATTATTGCCCATATTACATATGGCCAAATTTGACTCTGATAATTTTATTCTTCACCTGTCATTTCTAAACAGCCTCTCCCAAACAATAAGATGTTCCCAATTTAAAATACTATTCCAATCATGAGATCCAAATAACTAAATCTAAAGCAACATAACTGCATAATAGATAGTTACAAAATTCATGAACTTCTTTTCCATGGAATAAAAGCTTTCCTACACTGCAGCTAACCTGACACCACACTTAATACTGAGTCCATGCCTGTTAAAGGCTTGCTGAATTTTAAGCAAATACAAACCCCATACTCAAATTGTAGAAGATAAAATTTGCTTAAGGGTATCTGTACACAAATGGAACAAATTAGCTCTCTGTCCCGCCCTTTCTCAGAGCTCAACTTCCCTGGTTCTTGGCAGTTCTGAGTCACCCTTATCTTCAGGTTCAGCCCTTCCCACAACTTCCAGAGTTAATCCTGACACCAGAGAAGAAGTAATATAAGGGGCCGGGCACAGTGGCTCATGCCGGTAATCCCAGCACTTGAGAGGCCAAGGCAGGCAGATCTCTTGAGGTCAGGAGTTCGAGACCAGCCTGGCCAACATAGTGAAACCCCATCTCTACTAAAAAATACAAAAGTTAGCCAGAAATCACTTGAACCCAAGAGGCAAAGGTTGCAGTAAGCCAAGATTGTGCCACTGCACTCCAGCCTTGACCACAGTGACAGTCCATCTCAAAAAAAAAAAGTAACATAAGGACAGGAAAGACCCACGGTTAACCTGCACTTTACATATCCCCCAGGCAACTCATTGTTCATTCATTAACCCATCAGCATACTGAGCAAACATTCATAGACTACTGTCTGTGTCCGGCACTATGCTAGGCTTCAGAACAATTATGGGTTTATAGTTAATTGTGGTCGCTGTGAGAGTAAGCCACCTCACATTCTTCTTTTTTTTTTTTTTTTTCCTGAGACAGAGTCTCACACTGTCACCTGGGCTGGAGTGCAATGGCACAATCTCAGCTCACTTCAACCTCTGCCTTCTGAGTACAAGCAATTCTCCTGCCTCAGCCTCCTGAGTAGCTGGAATTACAGGCACCTGCCACCATGCCCGGCTAATTTTTTGTATTTTTAGTAGAGACGGGGTTTCACTATGTTGGCCAGGCTGGTCTTGATCTCCTGACCTTGTGATCCTCCTGCCTCAGCCTCCCAAAGTGCAGGGGTTACAGGTATGAGCCACCGCGCCCGGCCTATTCTTCTTCTTTAAAGTTTTCTTAACCATTTCAGCCTCTTGTCTTTTCATACAAATTTTGGGTTAAGCTTTTCAAGTTCTAAGGAAAATCATTAGATGTACCATTTAAGTTATAATTTGGAGAGAACTGATTTTTTTCTTTTTTAAAATGTATATAGTCTTTATTACTGAAACATCACATTTCCAAATCATAGTGGCTTCTACTGACAAACTGCCTGCAAGTCATTTCTTTATTAAATACAAACGTTTCAGAGTAATCACACAGAACTTTATTTTGTGCCAGTCAAACCTCACAACAACGCTAGAAGGTAAGCTGTCATATCTACCATTTGTTTTTACCTCTAAAGGGAAAAGAGAAACAAAGTCTTCTGCGGAGTTACACAAATATCTGGCAAAATTCAGAACAAATCTGAGAAGGCTATTGATAAACATCTCTTTTCGTTATAGACATTCATTCTATCCAAGAATGAGAGAGAAAAGAGAATGGAAGATTTCTGCATTACTTCAACTGGAGAAATGAGATAGGAGAGTGGCTAA
>PVKV010026690.1:0-15033 GCA_004027835.1 Alouatta palliata
GTCCCTACAAAGGATGCAAACTCATTGTTTTTGATGGCTGCATAATATTCCATGGTGTATATGTGCCACATTTTCGCTGTCCAGTCTATCATCGATGGGCATTTGGGTTGGTTCCAGGTCTTTGCTATTGTAAACTGTGCTGCAATGAACATTCGTGTGCATGTGTCCTTATAGTAGAATGATTTATAATCCTTTGGATGTTACTCAACTCACATTTGCAACAGTTTAGTTTCTCTGCAATGTGAGTCACTATTTCCTTCAGCTGTTTTAAAAAACGGAATGCTTCACCTTGTATATATATTATCTTCTTTGTATCAACTATATTTCCTTATTAGACCTTAATGATTCTATTTTACTAGGGTTGTTAGGGGTAGGTACTATATGAATTTCATTAAAAGATGAAGAAGTCAAGGCAAAAAACCCCCGAACATTCAAGCAATTACCCCACTTGGCACAGAAGAACAGACAGGTCTGTGATGAGAATGAAAGACTGCAGGTTCTCACACTACTGTGCTCTCCCGAGGAATTAGAAAGAGCTGATTTCCAATCCCAACTGCTTATTCCCCATTCCCCTGTCTTGGTGTGGAATTTTGAAAAAGTATTTAATTTCTCTGAATCTGTTTCTTCGTCTTTATTACAGTGGTGTGATCCAGGTATCCAGGTGACCTCATGGGCCTGTGTCTGTAATATAAGCCACACTCACTTTTAATGACAAATTATAGTTACCAAAGCTACACCCTCCCCAGTGCTTCCAGAAACACTCTTCACAGTGTCCCCCATTTGTTCTGAGTCTCAAAAGGGTGTCTCCTGTGTGCAGAACCAGTCTGTTCGCTCTAGTCATCCTCTCCATCACATCACTCCCATTGACTCTTCTGCACCTATTCCCCACCTCCACCCACCTTGTTTCTGCGGGGCCACAAGGAGTGCTTGTCGGTGCATTGCCAAAACCAGTCAAGGTTGTTTTGGGCTTCATTCAAAGCTTCTTATTCTATTGGCACCAGAGCAGGGCGGTGTCTATGCAGACAAAAATAGTCTCCACTCCAAATGCAGCAAGAGACTCTGCCCATCCCTGGAGTCCTTGACTCATACTTGAAGAATGCTATCAGCCTCGGTCTCTTGTATTCCTGGCCATACTCCAACTGGTGGAAGCCCTTAAGAGGGGGAAAAGATAGCAGCCCATCACCACCTTCTCCTCGGCTTTACGCTCTCCCTGTCACCTAGCTTGGTCCTTTCTCTCAGGCCACCACATAGAAACTTCGATTAATGCAAGCCCACCAAATGAAAACTTGCATGGGGGCAAGGGGATGGGGGACCGTGTGTGGATCTCACCAACAGCAGCTGGTGTCTGCTCTGGGGGCAAACTTGAGGTCTCCGATGATTTAAAATGGTACCTACCCAGGAGGTGGTGTCAGATTAACTGAAATAATGCAGAGAACGTCCTGGCACCAGAAAGGCATTTCCCCGAGGGGTTCAAAATGTCAAAGGTGACAAGGTCCCTTTTCTGGTAAAGGGTGCGTTTATTTTCCAAATACTTCTCACTGCCTCTGTGGAAATTTGCCTGGGCCTGTGGTTCCAGGGAACACTGGGGCAACCCCTTTTCTTCCTATGTACTTGGTGGCTCCATTCGAGTCCAGGAGGCAGATTGAACTCAGGGTCAGAATCACCGCCTCATATGCTCACCTGGCCAGGCACTGGGAGACGAAGGACCATCTGTCTCTCTGTCCATGGGTCTGGCCCAGCTGGTGCAACAACTCCAGGTGCAGAGAGCGTTGCAGCCACCCTCCCCTGCCCACGTGCCTGGGCGTTTCCACATACTCCCCTTGGCTTCCACCAGAAACAGAAGGTTGTTTCATCCACCCATGCAAGGTCCTTCCCGGGACTCCTCCCCCCCAGAAACCCTGGTGGTTATTAGGGAGCTGCGCTAATCCCTCTGCCTGCACCTCGCAGACCCTGCCCACGCTCCAGCGCCGCGTCCTCCGCAAGCGCGGTGAGATGGCTCATCCGCCCCTTCTCGCCTTTCTCACAGCCCAGGTGCTGCACCCAGGCAGTCTGACAAAGCTGTTCCCCTTCCCAACCTGGCCAGACGCGGCTCTGCGCAATTGCGCTCGGCAGTCCACCTGCTCCCCGGCGGCAGTCCCTCGGCGCCGCAGCAGGTGGGGCCGCCGCACAACCTCGCAGGCCCAATGAGACACAGGAAACGCCAAACTGGGTTACGTAAGTGGGTTAGGCAGGTGGCGAGCGAGGTGCGTTCTACAAGGAAGTTGTGAGTCAGGAGTCTGGCAACGTAAATTCTCAGTTCTCCTTTTGGTTTCATGACAGCTATTGGATGTCTGGTGTGTTCGCAGAAGTGTGATAGATGACTCGATGTCAAAATACGGAAGCACAGAGAGGGCTCTGGGAACCAGGCCCTGAGGATGAGAGAGTCTTCAAACTCGACAGTTCACAGTCCGCAGGAGCGCAGACGCGGGAGCAATAATACAGCACATCATCCCACATATAATAGTGAAAATGTATGCAACGTGGGGTGGGGAAGAAGTGGAGCGGGGAGGGGGAAAGACAGCGATTCTTTCTGGAGTCAATAAAGGCTCCAGGGGCGCCCAACCTGAGTTTTGAAGAATAGATATAATTTTGCAAGGTGGCCAAGAGCATAGAACATTCTTGTTAGAAGAATCCGGGGTCGTTGGGGGGAGAGTTTGGTGCCCTCCCAGATCTCCTCAGCACCCTTCAAAGCTACCCTAAGTACCATTCTAAGCATAAATGGTGTTTGCTATGTGAACTGTGAACTCTGTGTCAAGACAAGTCTGTGCTGTCCTTTTCAACCCTACCTACTAGCTTGAGCTGACATTAAGGGAGGGGTGTGGGTTGGGGCTTTGGGGCCAAAGGATTGAGAAGTAGTTCCCCATAGCTGGGACAGCAACAAGAGCAGGCAAGACCATAAAGGACTTTGGATGTCACGCTTAACGACTTAAGCTTTATCCTCTAGGCTGGAGCTTGCAAGCTGGTGGCCATAGATGATTTTTTAAAAAACCCTACAGACTTGTTTTGTTTAATCCAAGTTTTAAAAGTCAGTACCTCTCCGGCATCTCTTGGAAAAATCCAGATCTGGTGTCACTGGACTCACAATCCTGCTGTAAGCTGGCTCCAGGTTGCCCCTGCCTCCTGGAAGCCGAGCACCAGCTTGCCCTTTGTCTCATTCCCTCAGGCTTCCTGGGAGCCTGCCTGGGCTCTGCAGGCATCTCAGCACACTCCCTGGAGGCAACAGGCACGCACTTATCACTTGTGCAGAGAGTCCAATGGTAAGATCCGGGCTGGTAAAATTTGTCTCAATGACAAATGCCAGTAGAGACAGAAATGAAGATTTGAAATTTCCTGTTGTGTATGTGCTCTCCCTTGCTCAGAACATGTATGGCTGCTAGCAGTCAGTTTGCATGCACCAGCTGTGGTGTGCTGAGTGGGTGGCAGGGACTCATTCATTCAGCAAACATTCTGTTCTGGAGTGGGTTCTCAGGGAGGCAGATGCTGAGGCAAGGATTCAGGAGCAAGGAGTTTATTGGCACTCTGGAAGTGAAGAAGACAGAAAGGAAGGTGGCCAATAAAGGATGCATTGTTGAGTCTGCTACCACTGTGTGAACTTAATCATACTGGGAAACTTTCAGATCCAGTGTAGAATACATGCCTCAGAGTTATCTCACCAAAGGGTGAGGAAGCTGGGGTATTTATACACCAAGTCCCATCAATCATTGGTTGAGGGCTGCTTCTAGGGAGCATGAATTTCCTGGAACTTATGCCTTGATCCTAAAATAGGCAAAGCAGGCTTTGGTGGTCAGAAAAAGCCCTGGGGCAAGGGAATACAGAGGCTGGCAATTGGAAGTCAGACCAGCTTGTACTAAAAGAGAGATAAGGACAAGGGGCTATGGATAGGGCAGTGACAGAAGCTGTAACATATTCTTTGAAGACTTCCTGTGTGCCAGGTACTGTCAGGTCACCATTATAGAGATGGATTTTGTCTCTGCCTTCATAGAGCTTATAGCTTAGTGGAGGAGACAGGCAAGTAACCAGGCAGAGCCCAAAAGATGGGGCATTTTGTGATAGTAGGAAAGAGAAGTATGTCTCAGTCAGCTTCCTGGAGAAGGTAATACCTAAGCTAGCCCAGAATTAGGAGTAGAAATGTTTATAGGTGCCTGAGAGCAGCATGTGCAAAGGTCCTGAGGAGACTGAGATTGCAGCAAATTTAAGAAACTACAAAAAATAGATATGCCTGGATTGTAGACTTTAAGAGGTTAAAAGAATAAGGGAATAAGAATAAGAATAAGGGCGGTTGAAGAATCTGGAGAGGGAGCCAGACAGTGGAGAAGTTGGAAAACTGCTTGGATAGTTCCTAGAGGTATTTCTTTCCCAAGACCAATCCTACTCCCACTTAGGATTTCAAGTCCTTAAGTGGCCATGTATAGCCTCTCCCTACCTGTTTGGATCTTGCACACAACCTTTTCTCTTATACAAATTCTGACAGAAGTTTTACATTTTAAATAGGAAGCCTAATGAAAATTTACTTGATTTTTCCTGCAGATTAAACTAATAAGCAATTGACAAATTATTTCTTTTCTTGAATCCAGTGACCAGGTCAAGTAGTGCAGTTACGTGTTCCTTCACGATGGGGATATGTTCTGAGAAATGCATCGTTAGGCAACTTCACCATTGTCTGACCATCATAGTGTATTTACACAAATAGATGGTGTAGCCTCTTACACACCTAGGTTAGAAGGTGTGGCCTATTGCTCCTGGCCTACAAATCTGAACAGCAGGTGAATGAATGTACTAAATACTGTAGGCAATTATAATATGATGGTAAGGGATTTGTTTATCTAAACATATTTAAACATAGAAAAGTACAGTAAAGATATATTTGAAAAGATCAAAAATGGTACACTGTATAGGACAGCTCCATTATAATCTTATAAGACCACCATTGTATATTTGGTCTGTTGTTGACTGAAATGTCATTAGGCAATTAAGATATTTAACCTAGGCAGTGGGGTGTGGCATGCTGTATTTCCCAAAGATGGTTTCAGGGATACCTCCTAACCCACACTCTTATTACAACATGACTTTGACACTCCTTCGAATAGAGCTGTGCTCTGTATTCCTTCCTCTTGAATTTGGATGGGCTGCGACTATGATGTTGGTGATACTGTGTGACTTTTGAGGGTCAGTCATAAAAGGCAAGACTCCCTTTGGTTTTCTAGGGATACTTGCCTTTGGAGCCCTAAGCCCCCATTTAAGAAGTCTTGAGGCCACCATGCTGTTCCAGGGGCAGAGAGAACAAGGTTCTGATTCAGGTAAAGTAGATGGGATTAGAGGGTAATGACAGAGAGACAGATGCATATGATTGATAGATTCATATTATAGGTGATAGATGTATAAGATAAAAAGGTGATAAATAGATGCAAACGACAGATGAGATAAATGATAAATATGATGGGCATATATTGACAAATGATACATACATGATAGACAGATGATAGATAAATAGATAGATAGATAATAGATAAAGGAGAGAGAGCAGGCAATATTTAATAAGCCCTGAGGAGTCAGGACTAGGAGAGCTTTGACTGTCAGGATGAAGAGTTTGCTGGTGTCTGCGTGAAGATTCATGGCTGAGGTTGTCTGTAACCAGGAAGGAAGTTGCAGGAATCCAAGATGAGGGAATAAGGTTCTAGGCTAAAGTGCAGATATTTTCCTTTGGGCAGAGAGAGAAAGGAATGAATTTAAGATACACTGCAGAGGACGAGGAGGCAATTATTAATGAATACGTAACCTACGGTGAAAAGAAGTACAGAGGAGGCAAAGTTTAGACTGTGAGTTTCAAGAGGATGAGTCCCTCTAGAAAGAAATGAAAAATCCCTTTCTCTCCAGGGATTACTAGTTTACTGCACAATGGCAGAAAAACTCCAAGTGGCGGAATGCCTAAGCATTTGCCAAATCATTAGCAGCTCTAGTGAACCCGAGAAGGTGGGAGAGCAGTGAAAAGTTATGGTAAATAAGAGGCTGGAGATTTTGGCGGATTGTAATCATCCAGTGGCATCCTTCTTGCTCATCACCTCAACCCCGAGAGCTGCCTCTATTTTTGTTCACAATGGTCCACCTGATTGACAGCATCTCCCTCAAGCCTGCACAGCCACATCTCATTAAGAGAAGAGGGCGTTAGAAATTTCCTTTAGGTCAGGACGCTATAACAGATGAAAAGGAGAAGACATTTAAGAGAAAAATAACTCAGCAGTACACTATTAATCAATTTCTCTCTCTCTGTCTCCCGCTTTCATCTCGCCTGACCTAATACCCTGAAACTTCCACGATAAGAAACGTAGGCACAGATAGTGTCCTATGAAGCAGCGTTCTTGCAGAGCCGTGGCCGTGATTAATATCGCCCCCGGCCACAGTGATGTTTTTATTTCTTAACTACCACTCTTTTCTTTGGGGAATCGACACGCTTTACTCTGTATTACAGTCAGCATCTGCCATGCAGATTCCCTGGAAATCACTACAAGCTGCCCATTGCAACCTTGAAAGAAGCATCTTTCAGAAACCAGTGACCCAGAATCCTGTGACAGTCTCTAGGAATTACATTTGAGGGTGAGTGCCACCTTTGACCTGAGCACTTTGCCTGATCCTCCTTTGTGGTCCTATAAAAGGTGGTGTCGATGAAACAGAGTCACCTGGAATGCTGCCTCACCACCAACAGAGAAGTCCAGCAGGGCATTGTTTGCAATGGAATGAGCATGCATATTTAACCCGATTTAGTTAATGTTTCTGAGCACCTCCTCTAAGCCACAGCATTCAGTACTGGGCTACAGGCTAGTGAGGGCTGAGACATAGAACAACCACCCCGCCACCAATCAGATTGGGAAGAAGGCCAAGAATAGGCTTGGACAAGGGTTTGGGGACACAGGGAGGAAGCCAGCACTTGACTTTGGGGACTAAGGAAGGTGCCAAGAGGAGGTGACACTTGTCCTGGAAGAGTGAGTAGGATTTTGGGACATGGAGAAAGATATCCAGGCAGAGGCTAGCATGAGCCTACGACCTTGTTAGAGGAGGAAAATACAGGCAAAGGACAGCCCCTGCCGTCCAAGAGTGGCAGGGCCTGAAGATTAGGTGTCGTAAATGTCATGCCCACTTTTTTATGAATAACAATATAATAATAGTTGAATTCTAATGAGTGTTTGCTACGTGCCAGGTACCCTGTTATTTGCCGTCCCTGAATTTTCTTTTTTGATTCTATACAGCCTAATGAGGCAATAAATGACATCACTGTCCTCTCCTTTTATATATGAGGAAGCTGAGACGTAGAGAACTTCACTAGTGTGTGGAGGTCACACAGCTGGCAGCCCCCAACCCAGGCTGTTTGCCCCCCAGCCAGGCCCACCCCCTCTCACTTGCAGCCATAGAGGAGGGTGGTATACAAGAATTTCCAAACTAGCTGAAATTTTAAAATATGCAGATTTTCGGATCACACTCTCAGAAATGTGCTTCAGTAGGGCCCGGGAAGAGGCCCACACTCTTCTTTTAAAGACTCCCCAGGTGATTTTCACGGGAACAAATGACATAGCAGTTATGAGCCTCACAGGGCATTTTCTGCCAAACCTACCTATGGAGCTTTGCTGTCCTTTTAGTTCTCATCACAGCAGAAGGGAGGTTGGGAAGGACCTAAAAGATCAGGGTTTTAGACCTGGCCCTCCTGCCAACCAGCTGTTTAATTTTGGACAGTCACATGCCCTGTTTAGATTTGAATTCTTTGTGTGTCAGAGTTGGGGGGTGGACAAGATCACGCTTGAGATTGCCTCAAGCTTCAACATTTAACAATTCTACTTGGCAGTGATGGTACTTCTGCTCTCAGGTCTTGATACATTCAGGAATTGAAGCTTAGAATTAGAAGTCTGTACTCATTGTTAGGGCTGCAATAAGAAAGTACTGCAGGCCGGTGCAGTTGCTCTCACCTGTAATCCCAGCACTTGGGGAGGCTCAGGCAGGTGGATTGCCTGAGGTCAGGAGTTTGAGACAGGTCTAGCAACATGATTTGAGACCAGCCTGGCCAACATGGTGAAACTCCATTTCTACTAAAACTACAAAAATTAGCCGGGCATGGTGGCATGCACCTATAGTCCCAGCTACTCGGGAGGTTGAGGCAGGACAAACACTTGAACCCGGGAGGCAGAGGTTGCAGTGAACCAAGATCGTGACATTGCACTCCAGCCTGGGTGACAAGAGTGAAACTCCATCTAAAAAAAAAAAAAAGAAAAGAAAAAGAAAGTACTACAGGCTGGAGGCATAAACAACAGAAACTTATTGTCTCAAGGTGTTGGCAGAATTGGCTCCTTCTGAGATCTGGGAGGGAGAATCTGTTTCCTGCTGCTCTGGTAGCTTCTGGTGGATTTCTGGGAAGCTTTGACGTTCCTTGGCTAGCAGAGGCATCCTCCTGATCTCCATCTTCACCTTCACACGGCGTACTCCTTGTGTGCCTGTCTGCGTGGAAATGTCCGTTTTTTATAAGGACACCAGTCATATCAGATTAAAAGCCTACCCTATCTCAGTCTGACCCCACCTTCACTAATTCACATCTGCAACAACCCTCTTTCCAAATAAGCTCACATTCCGAGGTACCAGGGGTTAGGTCTTCAAAACAGAAATTTTGGGGGGATTCAATCCAACACATAACGAGGTCCCAGTGAAAGTCAGCACAAAGATAGACTGAAGTAACTTGAAACCGAGTAAATTTCTGCATCAGTCGGGAATACGGTCATGCACTGCATAGCAACGTTTCGGGCAATGATGGATTGCATAAACAATGGTGCTCCCACAAGATTATAATGGAGCCGAAAACCTCCTATTACCTAGTGACGCTGTAGCCATCCTCACATCACAGCACCAGGCGTTGTTCACGTGTGTGTGCTGATGCTGGTGTGAGCGGACCTACTGTGCTGCCAGTCACGTACAAGTAGGTGACATGCAATTATGTACAGCACATAATGCTTGATAATGTCAACCAATTACTGTTACTGGTTTGTGTATTTACTAGTCTATACGTTTTATCATTATTTTAGAGCGTATTCTTTCCAACTATAAAAAAACTAATTGTAAAACAGCCTCAGGCAGGTCTTTCAGGAGGGTTTCCAGAACAAGACATTGTTATCACAGGAGATGACGGCTCCATGTGTGTTACTGCCCCTGAAAAGCTTCCAGTGGGGGGAGGTGGAAGGCAGTGATGTGGATGATTCTGACCTTGTGTGGGCCTAGGCTAATGTGTGTGTTGTGTTTTGCTTTTTAACCAAAAATAAATTTTAAGTAAAAAAATAAAAATAAATTTAAATAGAAGAAATCATATCTAATAAGGACATTAAGGGAGAAAGCATTTTTTTTTTTGTATAGCTATGCAATATGTTTGTGTGCATTTCTTTTGATTTTTTTCTTTTTTAGACAGGGTCTTGTTCTGTCTTCCAGGCTAAAGCACAGGGGTTGCAACATAGCACACTGCAGCCTCAAACTCCTGGGCTAAAGCAATCCTGACTCAGCCTCCCGAGTAGCTAGGACCACAAGTGCATGCTACCACACCTGGCTAAACTTTTTTATTTATTTTCATATTTATTTATTTATTTATTTTAAGACAATTTCTTGGCCTGTCACCCAGGCTGGAGTGCAATGGCACGATCTCAGCTCACAGCAACCTCCGCCTCCTGGGTTCAAGCAATTCTCCTGCCTCAGCCTCCTGAGTAGCTGGGATTACAGGTGGGAAAAACCACACCCAGCTAATTTTTTTTGTATTTTTAGGAGAGACGGAGTTTTAGCATGTTGGTCAGGCTGGTCTCAAAGTCCTGAACACAGCTGATCTACCTTCCTCGGCCTCCCAAAGTGCTGAGACTACAAGCATGAGCCACCAGGCCAGACCTAAATTTTCTCATTTTTTGTAGATATAGGGACTTGCCTTGTGGTTCAGGCTGGTCTCAAACTCCTGGGCTCAGGCAATCCTCCCACCTCAGCCTCCCAAAATATTGAGATTACAGGCGTGAGCCACTGCACCCAGTTGTGTTTGTGTTCTTAAGCTAAGTATTATTACAAAAGAGTCAGAAAGTTTTAAAACGGTGAAAAGCTTATAAAGTAAAAACGTTACAGAAAGCTAAGTTTAACTTGAAGAAAGAACAACTTTTAAAAATAAGTTTAGTGTAGCCTAAGTGTGAAATGATGAAGTCTGAAGTAGTGTACACTAATGTCCTAAATGGTCACATTCACTCACCACTCACTGACTCACCCAGAGCAACTTCTATCCTGCAAGCTCCATTCTTAGTAAGTGCATATGTTTAGATACACAAATACATCCCCTTGTGTCACAGTTACCTACAGTATTCAGCACAGTCGCCGGCTGTACAGGTTTGTAGCCTAGGAGCAATAGGATCTGCCATACAGCCTAGGTGTGCAGGTTAAGTACGTTCCATGGTGTTCCCACACCAACAAAATCACCCAACAATGCATTTCTCAGAATGCATCCCCGTCATTCAGTGCATGACTGTATTTATTGCAATTAACAGAATCCACTCATGTCTGTTTATAGTTTATGTTGGAAAGAAATTTATGAAAGGATCCTCGCTAACTCCACAGGGGCTGCTGGGTCAGGAGGGACACGAACTGCAATGAGGCTCTGCTCTGTTGAAGCAGAGAGCTACTGACCCCCACCACCGACCCCACGCAGGGCACCTCCACTGTCCCACCCCAGGAACCAGCACCTGCAGTGCCTGCTGCCTGACATCATCTTCCCCTCATCGAGTCCCACATGGGTGTGACTCAGACGTTCTTAAAGAGATCATTTGGAAAACCTACACCAAAATGGAAAACATGCCTGCTCTTTGACTCAGCAATTCTACTCCTATGGAGTTTTTTCCTAGGGAAATAATTCAGTGAGTGCCTAGAGAGTGTATTTGTAAATATGTTTGTTCCTCAGAGTATTGCTTATGTAAACCCACACACCTCAATATCCATCAGTGATAGTTTTGCCAAATAAACCATGATGCCCATGTGCATGGGAGTGGGGCTAAGTGTGATGATACAGACCGTGGGTCTCCGCTTAAGCACACCCAAGCTGATCAATGCCTCCTTGTTATGATAAACACTTGTGATGCCCCTTTTTCTCTCCTGAAAGGAAATTCATAGATAATATAACCTATATATATGATTTTTTAAAGATCCATATAATGGCAACATGGGAATCCACAGGCATGCGTACACAAGGAAGCATGCCGAGTGTGTGAAGTTTTCCCCGTGGGTAAAACCACCATGAAGGTCCCAGCCGGAAACGCTGACCCTTCAGATGTGTGCATTGGAAACTCAGATCTCAGGATCCTGCTGCATGGCAATTGCTGATGGGAGTTTAGACAATGAACAAAGCAAGGTACGATCCTCCCTCAATACCCCTCAACATACCTGAAAAACAGAGTATGTTTAAAACATGCAAAAATCAGTCGTGTCTAAGTTAAAGTGAAGTTTATGTCGTGACTCAGATTATTTTAAGCAGAAATTTTCAACTACAGGAATGTCTGGTGTGATATTTTAAAATTATGTGGGATAATCGTCAAAGGAGGGACTGACTTCCCTGGGACCTCACCCACTAAATGCCAGGAACCCAAAGAGCCCCCACAAATTTCTAACCCACCCTTGATAGGGGGCAGAATGGCCTCTGTGAGAACCAGTGACCACTGATCTGTGTTTACTGACAGGGAAAGAAGTCGTCAATACGTACTGTGCAGTATGACGTATGGTTAAGTAAATGTAGGCTTATGTGAAGTATGACGTATGGTTAAGTAAATGAAGGCTTAAGGATCCACAGCTACATGTAAAAGGACAGGCATACAAAAAGCCTGCATGAAATAAAAATCTGTGTATGTGTGCATGTCCACAGAGGAAAACATCTGAACATGTGTAAACAAACATTAACCATAGGTGTCTCTGGTGAGTGAGATTATAGGTCATTTTCATTTTCTAATGTCTATTCTTCCATATGGACTTATTTTTAATAACGATGTATTACTTTTATATTCAGAAAAACGAAACTATTTCCATTTGAAAAATTGGCCAGACACGGTGGCTCACGCCTATAATCCCAGCATTTTAGGAGGATCACAGGGTGGATCACTTGAGGCCACGAGTTTGAGACCAGCCTGGCCAACGTGGCAAAACCCTGTCTCTACTGAAAACACAAAACTTAGCTGGGCATGGTGGCTCATGCGTGTAATCCCAGCTACTTGGGAGGCGGAAGCACAAGGATCACTGGAACTGGGAAGGTCGAGGCTCCAGTGAGCCAAGATCGTGCCACTGCACTCCAGCCTGGGTGGCAGAGCAAGACCCTGTCTCAAAATAAATAAACAAATAAATGAAAAATCAATAAAAGGAAAGCACGGTTTTTCAGCCCAGGCAGTGCGGACATCTGGGAATGCCTTTCTTCTAGGAGGCTGTTCTATATTTTGTAGGGTATATAGGAGCATCCCTGGTGTCCACCCACTACAAGGCAATAGCTCCCTCCACCTCCAGTTCTGACAACCAAAAATGTCTCCAGATAGAGCCAAATGACCCCTGGGGGTTGAATTGCCCTGGTTGAGGACCACCGTTGCAGAAGATTAAAAATCCAGGTTTGGAGGTCCCACTGCCTGGGTTCTAATCCCAGCTGCACCACTCTTAACATGTGCAAGTAACTGAATAACTGTGTCTCAGATGTCTTGTCTGTACAGTGGATGCTGGTACCTCCTAGGGGTGCTTGAGAATGAAATTTGAAAATGTACATTTAAGTGATTAGCACAGTTTTTGGCATGTAGTAAAACGTACAATGAATGCAAGCTTCAATTATCAAAAAGAAAAATGTCTATCCCTACATATGAGAAAGAAAACCTTATAAATAGATAAATGCTCCCAGTATAGAAAGACACTGGACTCCACATGCCACTGTCCCCAGGGAACTGGACCCTGTTCCTGGAAGTCTTGTCTGGCTAATTCTTTCTCGGGACCTGGATAAACTCTCAGTGTGTCTCAAGCCTTTTCTGGCTCTGTAGCCACAGGAATAGTCTCATTTCAAAAAACAATGTTCAATCTAACGTAGAGTACTCCACACTTGAAGTGAATATTAACCCAGCTCTCAAGCCTACATGAAGAGGGAAGCTGGAGGGTTCCTCCCTCCCTCACCTTGCCCCCAGAGACTGCATCAGTAGCTATCCAGGTTCTAGCCCTTGTAGGGAGGGACAGAGCCTTCCATGCCTGGGCTGGATGTTTTGCTTTGAAGTTTTCTGGGTTTGGCAGATGTTCAAAGTCGTTCTCTTAGGGATCAGGGGCGGGATTGTTTCTCAGTGATTCTCATATGGCCAGCCCCTGCTGCCCTTCACAAGACTTGAGCGACATGCCGTCTCCTTCTGGGAGCCACTTCTGAAGCCATCTTCAGCTCCACCCTCTGTGGGTTGCCCCACTCCTGCAG
This sequence comes from Alouatta palliata, assembly GCA_004027835.1. Classification (NCBI taxonomy): domain Eukaryota; kingdom Metazoa; phylum Chordata; class Mammalia; order Primates; family Atelidae; genus Alouatta; species Alouatta palliata. Next base: position 13,499 of record PVKV010026690.1, read on the forward strand.
GCACACTCTGGGCACTGGCTCCTGAGAGATCTCCAAAGAGCCACATACTGTGCTCCTCTCTGGCCCTTCAGCCTGGTGGGCACCAGTGCACAAACATCTCTCTGCACCCTAACACCAGCGGATGCATCCAAAGCCAGCCCTGCCACCCTGCTACTTAGCTCAGTGCAAAGGGGAGCAGCTGGCTCCTTCTCGCATACAGCAGTGAGGGGCAGGGGCCGGAGGACTGCTGTACCCCATCATTTCTTCTGGAAGGAATTATTTACTCTAGGCTGCCCTCCCCTTGCCCTAACCCCCTGACCCCTTCTGCAGGGCACGGCTGATGCTGGTCCAATCTGGCTTGCCTCCAGTGGGTGTTGCTCAGCCAGACTCACATCACTTAGGGTGTCAGGGGATGTGGTCTTGGAGGCCTCCCACAAAACAGAGCAAGGGAGTTTATTTGAGCACCCAGGTGGCCTCGCCTCCTGGATCACCTGTATTACAAATGGGCTTCTTCACAGTCCCAAGAGGGTCTGGGCCATGTTCTTGGACCTCTTCTCAGGTCCTAGCTAACATTTAGGCTCCTGGGGAAGTTTGCATTTTACCATGGTGGTCTCCTTAAATAAGAGGGAGGGATTTCTCAGAAATTAGACTCCCTGGCCCTGCACCAAATGCTGACAATGCTGACTCCACGGCTACAAGGCTTCTAAGGAAGCAGCACACAATCTCCACGGCCACAGGCACACTGACGGGTGAGCTGGGGCGTTCAATGCCCTGCCAGCCTTGGACTTGTAAATGTATAAAATAAAGGACGCATTCAAGCTGATGAATCAGATCCTGCAGGGCCTGAAAGGGTCACTTCAGCTTCCAAGCCACTTAGCTGATAGCCGGGAAATGCAGAGTAGAGGGTAAGGCATTCAAATGCTCCGAAATAGAAGTGATTTATGAATGTAGTAGAGTGAACTTGGTGGAGATAAAGCTTGGACTTCAACACAGGGCTTTTGGGGTCAAGTGAGAGCAGGGGTTCTCAAAGTGGGGTTCCTGGACTAGCAGCATCAGCTTTGCATTGCCTAGAAATGGGTTAGAAATGCAAATTCATCAGCCTCACCCCTGTCCTGCTGAACCAGAAACTCTAGGGTAAAGCCTCACAATTCATGTTTTAAGAAACTCTCCAGGTGAGGCTGATGCCACTGGAGTCTGCGAGACTTGGTTTGGAGATACAGTCAGCCCTCCATACCCATGGGTTTTGCATCCATAGATTCAACCAACTACAGCTCAAAAATATTGAAAAAAAAAAAAAAAGAAATACCAATGCAACTATAAAATATAATACAGATAAAAATGACACAATATAGCAACTACTTACATAGCATTTACATTGTATTAGGTGTTACCGTAATCTAGAGATGATTTAAAGTATATGGAAAGATATACATGGATTACGTGCAAATACTATGGCATTTTATATCAAGGGATTGAGCCTCTGTGGATTTGGGTATCCGAGGGGACTCCTGGAACCAATTCTCCCCATGTTTGACCCCCTACCCCTGAAAAAAAAT
>PVKV010026690.1:15133-27689 GCA_004027835.1 Alouatta palliata
GAAACCCCGTCTCTACTAAAAATACAAAAATTAGCTGGGCATGGTGGCACGTGCCTGTAGTCCCAGCTACTCGGGAGGCTGAGGCAGGAGAATTGCTTGAACCCAGGAGGCGGAGGTTGCGGTGAGCCGAGATCGCGCCATTGCACTCCAGCCTGGGTAACAAGAGCAAAACTCCGTCTCAAAAAAAAAAAAAAAAAGATGAACTCTCTGCATTTAGTAGCAAATGCACCACACAGAGTAAGAAGAGAGAGTGACATCTAGACCCATGATTAGCTCAAACTGGGAACACGTAAAAGGCAAGCAGCTCTCAGAGCACAGCAGCTCTCAGGCAGGAGAAGCCTCCTCCCAACACACGCACACCAGGAATGTCCAGTGGCCATCTGGTGATGGACAGGTGGTTGTTAACTGTCTCTCTAAAATGACAGTTGGTTGCAGCTGGTGCCAGGGAAAGGCGGTCTCCCAATAGATAGAAAACACCTGAAACAGGTGATCAGCGGCTTCCCTGTAAGATCTCTGGAGTAGGGCAAGTGGGCTCAAGCATGTGCATTAAGAGGCAAAATGGTGGAGTTTAGCTGGTATATGACCTGCCTCTAGAAATGCTAGACTGGTAAGGGAAGACTGCCTCAAGTGAGCATGCGCACAACTCTAGCAGACACACTGCGCATGCTTCCCTCCCAAGCGCCAGCAGGCCACTGCGCATGCGGAGAGCCCACGCCGAGGGAGGAACCAGGAGAGAAGCAACACAAGACCCCCCAAGTAAGCCAAAATAGAAAACCTCAAGGCAAGAGTTCAAGCCACACACTTGATCTCTCAAGCCGCCTGCTTGGCCCTGTTGCAAGTGGACTTGGCCCTGTTGCAAGTGGACTTTACTTCCTTACGTTCGTGCTCTAAAGCTTTTTAATAAACGTTCACTCCTGGTCTAAAACTCACCTTGGTCTCTCTTTCTGCCTTATGCCCCTTGGCTGAATACCTTCTTTTGTGGAGGCAAGAGTTGAGGTTGCTGAAGATCTGTACGGATTTGCTGCTGGTAATGTACTTTGGTATCATGTGACTCAGATACATTCCACTGGTAACAAGTACACTTTTCTGGATAAGAACTCGGACTCATCAATTAGAGGCCAAATTAGACCCATGCTATTGTATTAATAAGATGGGAAAATGTGAAATAAAACTGACGGAAATTTACATTAAAAATGGCGAAAGCGGTGTATTTGAAACCCTATTCTCCCCTTACTATTTTGAGCCTTCTAATCTCAGATAGTAGTTTATTTTATTCTTTTAACTTGACTGTAAGATGCTAGAACTAAACAAAAATGGAATGTCTTGATTCAGGTGTCTCTGTTTGGATTGTAGATGCTGTTTTTTTTCTCCAAGGGGAAACATTAGTCCCCTCTCAATGGTCCCATTTATGCTTAGGTTATAACAGCTCTAGAAATAAGAGAGCATATTGGTGTGTTCCGTCATTATTTTTCCTGCCTCATAATTTCTAGGTCACTTCAAATATCCATTTCACCATCACTACCTTCAATTAAAAAAAATTGTCAAGAGTTTAATAGGGTCTTTAAAATCCATTTAGCTTAAATAATGCATTATTGAAGGGCCATCCCTCAACCACTAAAGCAGGCTCCATAAGACAATTTCACCGAGTGGCCCCAGGGCAAACGCATTTCATTTAAGCAGCATTGTGTTTGCCATAGGATCATCATAAATAGCAGGGTATTCCTTGAAATACGGCTTATTCAGGATTCAAGAGATTCAGGATTCAATCTACTTTCCATTTCTGCTTGAAAAAAAAAAAGGTTATTTGTCAGATAAACTGCTCCTCTTTGGGGATATGGTTTCCTTGATTAGCAATTATTGGTGAGGTCTTGAATGTTTTTCTGACTTGAGCCCTGGAGGAATGAGGCAGACTTCTGATGTTCAAAACTGCATTGTCCTAGAAATCCCAGCTCCTTGGACCTGAAGAACAATCAAAATTTACAGTGATAAATTTCTATTTACCTTCTCGGCCTACTGCACTCTCCCAGGGTAGGAACCCAAACTGCCCCTCCACACAAATGCTTGCCCTCTTTTTCAAAGTGTGAGATTCCGCCCAGCTATTCGAACCTACTTAATTTAAAAAACTCAGTCTTTCTGTCAGCAAGGGGCTTGGAAGGAAAAGATCGGGATTTGAGTCCTGATTATGCCACTTACTGAGTAACCATACTGAAGAGCATTTAAATGATACTAAACTCAACATAAAAAGACAAAAGCCCTTTTATGTATGTACTGTTACGCAATAGAAAGAGCAAGAACATTCTTTCTTGTTACATTTCAGGCCTGCATTCAAGGCCATTCATGCACTACCTAAAGATTAAGAAGTAGTAATTTTGTATTCTCCCTGTACTCTGGATGCCCATCCACTGTGGTTAATTTATCAGCTGAACTGAGAGATGCCTGGATGGCTGGTGAAGCATTATTTCTGGGTGTGTCTATGAGGGTGTTTCCAGAGGAGACTGATGCATGAGTCAGTAACCGAGAGAGGAAGGTTTGCCCTCAGTGTGAACAGGCATCATGCAATCTGCTGGCAATGCAACCAGAATAAAGCAACCAGAGGAAAGGGAAATTCAGCTTGCTTAGCCTTTCAATGTGCTCTCTCTCTGTCTTTTTCAGAGCTGTAGGTATATTTTCTCCTCCTCTCCTTAGACATCAGAACTCCAGGTTCTTTGGCATTTGGACTGTGGGACTTGGCACCAGTGTTTGGACTGTGGGACTTGGCACCAGTGGCCTTTGGACTGTGGGACTTGCACCTGGGGGCTCTTGGGCCTTTAGCCTCAGACTGGAGGCAGCACTGTCAGCTTCTCTGGTATTGAGGCTTTTGGACTTCGACTGTGGCACACTACTGCCCTCTCTTCCTCTCCCTAGTAAATTCCCTTTCTTATCCTATTGGCTCTGTCCCTCTGGAGAATCCTAATACACTATCTTAACCTGATCTCCCAGGGATGAAGATGGTGGGATAGGACAGAGGAAGTTGGGTCCTCGGGTTGATTTGCACAGGGCCTTGCACCCAAAAAGGACAGCCTCATGTGCTGAGTGGGCTCTAGCTTATTCCCCTTTTGAAAACTACAGGCAGAGTTCTGGAACCAGGATGAGCTCCAGCATGAGCTGTGGTGAGAGGGGGCTGCAGAAACAGGGAATCTAAGCTTTGAAGCAGTGGGAACGTCCTGCCAGAGCATGTCCTCATCCAGCTGGAGTCAACACTACAGTGATGGACGCTGGTACTTTCCTGTCTTGGGATTTTAACAAATTAGAGTGGGTCAACAGGTTTGGACACATATTGAAACCAGGTTATGTAGGGTACTTTGTAGAAAACTTGGCCTGGGGAAGAGATAACTTCTCCAACAAACTGTAGAGAACCTCAGTGAATAGGACTGATACACAGCTGTTGAATTGATTGAGAAGAATGAAGAGACAGAAGCTCTTTCTGAACCCAGGTGGTCACAGTGCTGACCACAGGACCCTAGGTAAGCCTAGGCCAGACCGTGGTGGGGTATTTGCAGGCCCAACCAGGCACGCCCTTCCCAGACTGTCATCACCATAGCCTTTTGAAGCTTCAGGGCATCCAAAGCTCTTCTTGGATGGGGGGGGGGGTCATTATAATTGTTACCAGCACACTGCCAGGAAGAACAACCAACCATTGCCAGGACTCATCAGAAGAGGTGGGATTTTCTGGGCTCTATGCTTCAGTGGTGGTGAAGCTCTTCGAGTGACTCTTTCCTCTGTGTTGATTTTCCAGACCCCTGCATTTTCTCATATAGAGCTACTACATGCATTGCCCTTTGTCCTAGAACGTCTTGCCTTATTTGTATTAATCATCTGATCTCTTCACTTTTAACATGACTTCTTGGGCTCCCGTGATAACACTGATATCATGTCTGATAAGGTTCAAATTCTGCCACAGCCTGTGCCTGGAGGGTTTCATGAGGGAAACTGCTCACAAGGATAAGGTAGGAGAGGAGATCCAAGAATAATCCTCCCCCACACAGGGAAGGCTGCCGGACTCAATGACGCCTCCCACCTCTCCTCGTCATAATGTCCCCCTAGTCCATGTGATGTTCCATGGGTCATTATGGTGTTGGGAGGGGGACACAACTGGTAAGCACTATTAAAAAAGAGAGTTTGGAGTTTGTTTCCTTCTGTGATCCTGGTTCAAAAAGCATGTTTTGGAGTAAGCTGGAGGCACTCTTGTCTAAACAGGTATCATGGTATCAGTGAAGTCTACCAAGATGTTGTCAACCTTTGTCTTTTTTAAAAGTCACTCTGCAGTGGCTCATGCCTGTAGTCCCTGCACTTTGGAAGGCCAAGGTGGACGGATCACCCGAGGTCAGGAGTTTAAGACCAGCTTGGCCAACATGGCAAAAACCCATCTCTACTAAAAATACAAAAATTAGCAGGGCGTGGTGGCAGGTGCCTACTACTCAGCTACTCAGGAGGCTGAGGCAGGAGAATCACTTGAACCCGGGAGGTGGAGGTTGCTGTGAACTGAGATCGTGCCATTGCACTCCAACCTAGGCCACAAAAGCGAAACTCTGTCTCAAAAAAAAAAAAAAAAAAAAAAAAAAAGTCACTCTGGGATCTTAATAAATATTTTTAACACTAAACTAAAATTTTTAAAAATGGAGGTCCTGGAACTGGAAATGTGGTCAAAGGGACACTGTGCAGGTGCCCGGAGTGTTTTGCTTTGGGAGGCAGTGGAGAGAAGGTGCCAGGGAGAGGTGTGCCTTGACCAAGGTGAGAATACCAATCTCACAACCTTCGCTCAAGTGCCCCCCGCCCACCAACTTCCAGGTCCAGTCGCCTAGCCAAGAGGAGCAAGGGCTATATCTGGCCCAGGGATCCTCCATTCTCAGAAAGAAAGGTGAGCAATGCTTGGCCTGGATGTGGCATTGAGCTGCTCAGACTTTGCCCTTGACAGAGAAGTCCCTGCCCACATTCGCCACTATGGGCTTACTCACTGGTTTCCAGGAGGACTTTAGGTCACCGTAACCTCATCTCAACTGAAATAAATCAGCCCCCACCCAGGGACTGGCTTGCTGTACCAACTCCACTGGTGATGAAGAGGAGGAGGGAATCACAGTGACCTTTGCAGGGTGCATACTGTGCTTCTGAGAGTTAAGAATAGCTCAGCTCCCAGAGGGGAGATTTCTCAAGTTCATTCTTTACACTTAAGCTCTTTGTTAAGATGGGAAAGTTTTTCTGAGTAATAACTATTTCCTTCTTCTTGAGCCCCCATAATGAAAAAGTGATACTTCCTACTTAGGACTTCATGTTCAGTAAACATAGTTCTCAGTTCTGGAGAGAAAAATAAATTGCTTTCCAAAGGGCAATGGGATTTCTACTGCCTGTATCGATCATGCAGCTTTTCATTCCTGGGTGGTTTTCCTTGACCTCTGTGAGGATTGCATGTTCCGAAGACATAGCAGGGCCTGAACTTCAAAAACACCAGTGACGTTCCAGGCTAGCTGTGAAATTTTGCGGTAAATCTGAAAAAGACATTCTCAACTCATATAAAGTGGAGGTTATTTTGAACACAGGGAAATTGTTACCCAAAGGCTGTTGTGGCCACAGTCTTTCTGCACTCCTCGTACTTCAAGCTCCATTGAAGTGAGCTGCCCCTCTGCCACTGTGTCCCCCACTGCACCCCCGCCTGGGGTGTCATGGGCCGTGAAAGATTGAGCGGGAACACTTGCTAGAGCACATTTTCAAAGCCCACCAGTCACCTCTGGGTGGAGACCTGCTGCAACCCCAGCCTTTGGTATTGCAGCCAGTTCCCACAGTCAAGACATTTAATCCCAGGGATTGCAGAATGGTGTGGGCAGCAAGCATCTCTACTGCAGGTCCGTGGGAAGTGTATCTTTATTTTTATCACTGACAGACCGTACTGAAAACTCTGAGTCTGATGATCACAAAGAAAGGCCCCGATCAGGATCAAGGTGCTCCCTGCTTCTCACCAGCTGGGCGTGCCGGGATGTGCCTAGTCTTCCTCGTCTGTAAGACACAAGTGCCACATGAGACCAGCAGTTCTCAAACCAGAGAGTTTCTAAGAATCATCTGGGCAATGTGTTATTAAAAACAGGAACCTTGACGGCAATTCCCAGAAATTCTCATTTTACAAGCTCCCCGTTGATGCCGACACTGATGTTGTATGTATCACAGTCGGGAAAACACTGAGAGCGGATAGAAAACTTCCAGCCCCAGGAGTCTCTGCTGGGCCCCGGCTGTGATGTCAAATTTTATTCTCTCTGGTTGGCTTCAGAGTTCTCTTTACTATCAAACATATAAAGCTTTTGTTAATTGTTGGGGAATTTACAATCATTTATCACAATAACATCTGGAAGCATTTGAGAGAGCCATAGTTAAGTCGAGTTTTTTGGGCAGAGGTAAATATATGAAGAAAATAAGTGAGAAGTTGGCTCTATATCAGATAGTCTAAAAAAAATGTTTTAGAGAAGAACTACATACATTCCATTATACTACTCCTTCTGAAGTATTTTCTTTTTCCCTCCGTTTCCCTCCTATCCTGTCTCCCTCATCTCCTCTTTGCTTTATTTTTAGATTCCCTTGATTAGAAATGGCAAAATCAGTAAGTGAAACATCAGACAAATGTAGAAGTAAATGGGAACCAGGCCCTCAGGGCCACCCAATAGATGACCTCAAAGCTTGGCCTGGTTGATACCCACATACTATGTGACTGGGAGCTCCCTCTCTTTGGCTTTTTGGGATTTCTATCAGAAAGGGAGGAGCCATCTCAAGACAGCTTTTACCTTGCATTGATAGCATCAAACCCTGGATCCAAAAACCTGAAGAAAACCAAAAGTAGGTGGTCCTTAGGAAAAAAACTGAGGCTCCCATCTTTAATCACAATAAAGCTAGAATTCCCAGATAGTATGTTTTTAAATCTTTGCATCTTCTAGTTCCAGTACTTCAACAGCAATTGTCCTCATGGTGATTTCACAAATTCCTCACATCCTTCATTCATTTGATAAATATTCATTGAGCATCTACTTGGCACCATGAACTAGAGATCAATGTGTACAGACAACACGAACTCTGCCTTGCAAATGCCACTTGCATCAAGCCCACAAACAGAGGGATCCTGACACCGCGATCTGAGAGGTCAGGAGGAATCTTTCTGAGGACATGATAGTGAGCTGAGGTTAGAAGTCCAGTAGGAGAGAACTAGAAGAACTAAATGAAAGGGTGTTCCACGTACAGAGGTCGGTGCAAACTACTGAAAGATAGCCTTCATGGGGGAAATAGCAAATCATATCTCCATTTGGCGCAAGTCATGACTTGTCTGCCTGTCTGCCTCACATGAGGTTGCGGGACTGAAAGATGTTTTTGGCGACGTCTTCTGAACCCTGATGCCTGATGTACACTTGAATTCCATACTTGTTATTGAATTTTGCAACAGGAAATTTAAACCACATGCTGTTTTCTTTAAAAATTTCTATTAAATTTTCCTTTGACTTGCATTTCCAAATAATAAACCAAATGTTGCTTAGTTTAATTTTCAAGTTGATGAAGCTTCCTTTCCTGTTGCTAACTTAGTAACTTAAAGTGAATTTTGATTAATCTGTGATAGGAAGTTTTGTTTTTCTTAATTGAAAACGCTTTTGAACCAATAGCATATTGCACTAAATTACTCAGGAAATCACAGTGCTAGGGCTAAGAAAACCTTTACGTTTTTATTTTTATTAAAAAATTATCACAGCTTTCAAAGGATTAATTTCTCCAAACTCTTACTGAAAAGAATTATTGAACTCTTAGTTGGCTACAAATGATTTATCTCTGCTAATTAAAAATAAAAAATCTTCCTGGCTTCTTGGTGTCAACGTGTGCAATTCCAATAATGATTATGCTCTATATTTATACGGGGGCTGATATATCATTTGCACATATTTTTTATCTTTTTGAGCTTCCCAACATTACTTAAGTGGTGGTTGGTGGGGAGGGGATGATCTGGAAGGATGATAAATTAAGACTGCCTCTCATTTTAAATCATAAAATGGGCATGTAATGAATCAGAGCTGAAACACAATCATCCTGAAGGAAAAGATTGCTAGGTTGAACGTTTGTTCTGCTTTTAGCCCTTGAAGGAATTGTAACACTGCTTTTCACAATGATTGCACTGATTTACACTTCTACCAATAGCGTGTAAGTGTTCCCTTTTCTCTGCAACCTTGCCAGCATCTGTTTTTTTTGTTTGTTTGTTTTCTACCTTTTAATAGTATCCATTCTGAGTGGTGTAAGCTGGTATCTCACGGTAGTTTTGATTTGCATTTCTCTAATAATCAGTGATACTGAGCTTTTTTTTTCCCCCAGAGGAATATAAATCACTCCCCTGTAAAGATACATGCACATGAATGTTCATTGCAACACTATTTACAATAACAAAGACTGGGAATCAACCTAAATGCCTATCAGTGATGGACTGGATAAAAAAAATGTGATACTATAAGAAAATGTGATACTATAAACCATGGAATACTATGCAGCCATAAAAAGAACAAGATTGTGTCTTTTGAAGGAACATGGATGGAGCTGGAGGCCATTATCCTTAGCAAATTAATGCAGGAGCAGAAAACCAAGTATCATGTGTTCTCACTTATAAGTGGGACCTACATGATGAGCACTCGTGAACACAAAGAAGGGAACAATAGACATTGGGGTCTATTTTAGGGTAGAGGTGGGAGGAGGGAGAGGAACAGAAAAGACAACTATTAGGTACTGGGTGACAAAATAATCTGTGCAACAAACCCCCATGACACAAATTTCCCTACATAGCAAACCTGTGCATGTACCCCTAAACCTAAGATAAAAGTCTTTTTAAAAAAGAAAGAAAAGATTGAATTTAAGGTGTTAGGAAAGAATGTCTGTGCCAATCAGGAGAAGAATGAAATCTAAAGTCTTCACTAATGCCTGCATTTTCACTCCTGCGTGATCTGGTTCTCACCTACTCCTCCAGCTCATTCTCTGCTGCTCTTTTTCTCATGTGCTTGGCCCCAGCTGCACAGTCCTGCTTGCTGCTCCTGCAACACTCACAAGGCTTGCTCTTGCCTCAGGGTCTTTGCACTTGCTGTTCCTTCTGCCTGGAAGGCTCTTCCCTTGATACTCTCATCATGGCTCATTCGCTGGCTTTCTTTAGCCCTGCTCAAATGTACTTCTTTAGAGAGGCCTTCCTGACTAGCTCAAAAAGGATTTCCATCACTTGTTATCTCCTTCCATGTTTCATTTGTTTTCATAACACATCACCAACTGATGAATTTTATACATATACAATTTTGTATGTATGTTACGTATTATGCACTGTATTTTTTAGATCAGTGTTGGGTTTGCAGCAAAATTAAGAGGAAGGTACAGAGATTTCCCACAGGCCCCCTTCCCTGACACATACACACCCTATCCCATATCAACATCCTCCATGAGAGAGGCACATTCGTTACGGATGACCCTATATCGGCACACTGTCATCACACAAAGTTTATAGTTTATCTTCCTGTTCATTCCTGGTGTTCAATCTACGGGTTTGAATAAATGTATAATGACGAGTATCCACCATTTTGGTATCATACAGAGTGTTTTCACTGCTCTAAAAACCCTCCATGGTCTACCTACACATCCCTTCTTCCTCCGACCCTTGGCAACCACTCATCTTTTTACTGTCTCTATAGCTTTGTCTTTTTGAGTGTCATGATGTTGAAATCATCAGGTGTGGCACCTTTTCAGATTGGCTTCTTTCACTTAGCAGTATACATTTAAGTTTCCTCAGTGTCTTCATGGCGTGATTCATTATTACTTTTTAGTGCTGAATAATATTCCATTGCCTGGATGTACCAGAGTGTATTTGTCCATTCACCTACTGAAGGACATCTTGGTTGCTTCACAAATTTTGGAACACAAATGTATTTTGCTCTTTTCCCATCCCTCCAGCATAGGGAGTATGTCTATTTGTATACTCTTACATCCAAATGGCTAGTATACTGATTGTACATAATATGTGCTCAAAAATATTTTTATTAAATAAATAATTAAGGAAGGAAAGTAAAAAATACAGAAAAGAGATCAAATGAATGAGCACTAGAAGTAACTCTAATATACCGTATAGGAAGAGGTATTCCCGGGTTAAAGGACTCAATCTGTCCAGTCACAGCAGCAAGGACGGTGCCTGGAGATGTTGCTTCATTAGTGACTAACTGTGTGGACAGAATTTCTGTTTAAAGTACATCGTGATCAAAGAAGAGGACAGCAGGAGAGAAGATACTTGCGTTTTCTAAAATGAGGGATTGGTGTCAGGAATCGCTAGTGCCTTTGAGTCAACAAGTAGAAGATGGCAATCGCAAAAGGGAAACACCAACAAAAGACATGAATAGGTAATTTATACAACAGGAATCCCAAGATGCTAGCAAGTGTAAAACATGTTTAAAATGGTCACTAATCAGAGAAATGCAAATGAATCTATGATGAGTTGTCAGTTTGCAAGAGTAGGCTTGAAAAAATTAGGAGGTAGGATGATGGGGCTAGGAAGGCAAATGGATCTTGTCTGGTGCTGGTGGCAAGATAGACAGATGCAGTCATGGGTTTAGATGTATATCATCCCAGCAGGGGCAAAGAGAGGAGAATTCATCCTGGTGGAGAGGAGCTGAAACGAGCCGGCCACCGTTGGTAGAGGTGTGAGTAGGGAAAGTGTTGGGGAAGCTCACTACTCAGGGCCAGATGTGCACATACAGCCCCAGATCAATCTGAAAACCACTGCTTCCCCTACAAAAAAAGTAGAAAAAAGATTGAAGTCTATGTCACAATGCGAGTTTAATATGAAATAGCATACCTGGCCCGTTTAATACCCAAAGATGATTTTTAACGCCTCTTTCCCCTGTACAACTAAAATTATTTTCATTAATAATCAAGAAATGAAATGAATAATCATGGCCAGAAAAGAAACAAACACTAAAGTTTTTTCTACTGAATTTTGTATAGTTATGATGATTAAAAATTAAAATAAATATTATAGTACAAACAGGAACTATTAATAGATTAGTATGTTTAAATTATTTAAACAAAGAAACCCACATACTTGTATATTAGTCTATTACGGTAATAGAGAATCCCATTACAGTTTCTGTTTTGGAGCCTGAGATTCTACAAATTTGTCACTGACTTCATCAAAATAGTAGTACTGGAAAGAGTAATCAATCCGTCTTCACTCATGAAGGAATAATAATTATCCATTTTGGTTTTGAAAAGTTCATTTCACATGAAACAGCAGGTATATGCATAGATAGAAAAGATCTTAAACATGAGAATAAATTTGGCAATGAATCATACACATGCCATTTCACAATAAATTCCAGAAATTTCAGAGGCAAATGGAACCTCCAACTGGTTGTATAGAATGACAGAATAGAAGTAACCCAATTTCTGTTTCTTCATTTCTACAATCGCTGTGCTATTCTTGGTTAATTCAAATCCAGTGTCCATACCTTTATGAATCTACTTTCAAGAGAAATGTGTATAGCTAAATCTGTGTCTGTTGGGGGCTGACTATAATAAACACGAGTTCTCCAAATTACTTCAATGTACAATAAAATGTCTATTCAAGTATAAGTAATAGAAATGTGCTAATTTAAAGCTCGCATGTACGTTACTAAACTCAACAGAAGTGATTAGAACTTAGACTCCCGTAAAAAGATATTTTTGAGAGAGGTGTGTATCATCAGTGGCATTGCTTAGAGTTGCTGTAACAGTGATTATAAAACCAGATCATCTCTTAATGTTGTTATTATTTTTAAATTCTCCTGACAAGATACTCCCTTATTATTGCCTGTGTCTGAGGCAGGTTGCTACCATTGCTCCTCTCTAGGGATATGCTGTTTATAAGCAAAAAATAATTCACATGGGACCTGCAAAGAGGCTTGAGGGAGAGGTGTGGTGAGAAAATAAGGTGGAGACTGAGCCAGGGGAGCCGGAGGAGGGGTGAAGTGGGACCAGGTTTATAAAGCCCGGGCAGCAACTCTCCACTCCAATGTGATTAATTGTCAACAACAGTGGAATGGCAGCTTTGACCCAGGCTCTGGCCTATGGGCCTTTAAGCAAACAAGTAAAAGACAACAACTGCAATAGAAAACAATGGGCAAAAGTTATGAACAGGGAACTTTCAGAAGAGGAATTACAAAAGGCTAGCACACATATCATATGTTTAAAATTATTGGTAATGAGAGAAATGCAAAAAAAAAAAAAACTGCAATGTGACATCACAGGCTTGAAAAAATTAAGAGATGGGGTGGGCCGGGTGCAGTGGCTCATGTCTGTAATCCCAGCACTTTGGGAGGCTGAGGCGGGCAGATCATGAGGTCAAGAGATCGAGACCATCCTGGCCAACATAGTGAAACCCCATCTTTACTAAAATATAAAAATTAGCTGGGCGTGGTGGCGCGTGTCTGTAGTCCCAGCTACTCGGGAGGCTGAGGCAGGAGAATTACTTGAACCCGGGAGGTGGAGGTTGCAGTGAGCCAAGATC
>PVKV010026691.1:0-27581 GCA_004027835.1 Alouatta palliata
GCCCAGCTAATTTTTGTATTTTTAGTAGAGACAAGGTTTCACCATGTTGACCAGGATGGTCTCGATCTCTTGACCTCATGATCCACCCGCCTCGGCCTCCCAAAGTGCTGGGATTACAGGCGTGAGCCACCGCACCCGGCCTTTTTTTTTTTTTTTTTTTTGAGACAGGGTCTCACTCTGTTGCCCAGGTTGGAATGTAGTGCTGCCATCAGAGCTCACTGCCGCCTTGATCTTGCAGGCTCGAGCGATCCTTTCACCTCAGCTTCCCCAGTAGCTGGGACTACAAGCATAAACCACCATGCCAGCTCATTTTTGTATTTTTTGCAGAGATAAGATCTTGCTATGTTGCCCAGGCTGGTCTTGAACTCCTGGACTCAAGTGATCTGCCTATCTCAACTTCCCAGAGTGCTGGGATTACAGATGCGAGCCACTGCACCTGGTGCTAGACATTACATTTTTAAACTCAACTTTTTATTTTCAAATATTTTTGTGTTTGTTTCTGTTGTTGTTTCTTTGCTTTTGAGACAAAGTCTTTTTTTTTTTTTTTTTTTTGAGACGGAGTTTCGCTCGTTACCCAGGCTAGAGTGCAATGGCGCGATCTCGGCTCACTGCAACCTCCGCCTCCTGGGTTCAAGCAATTCTCCTGCCTCAGCCTCCCCAGTAGCTGGGACTACAGGCACGTGCCACCACGCCCAGCTAATTTTTGTATTTTTAGTAGAGACGGGGTTTCACCCTGTTGACCAGGATGGTCTCGACCTCTTGACCTCGTGATCCACCCGCCTCGGCCTCCCAAAGTGCTGGGATTACAGGCGTGAGCCACCGCGCCCAGCCGAGACAGGGTCTTGCTCTGTCACACAGGCTGGAGTGCAGTAGCACAACCAGAGCTCAATGCAGCCTCGACCTGCTGGGCTTAGGCAATTCTCCCACTTCAGTTTCCCAAGTAGCTGGGACTACAGGTGCACGTCACCACACCTGGCTAACTTTTAATTTTGTTGTAGAGACAGTGTCGTCTTTTGTTGCCCAGGCTGGTCTTGAACTCCTGGACCCAAGTGATCATCCCACTTTGGCCTCCCGAAATGTTGGGATCACAGGCATGAGCTACCGTGCCTGGTCAAATATTTTCATATTTACAGAAAAGTCGCAAAGATAGTACAGAGACTTTTCATAGACCCTTCAACAGCTTTCCCTAAAGTTAACACCTTATACCACACCTTCTTTGTTCATCAGTATCTACTGAGAGCTTAGACTCAGCGCTTACTATACATGAGGAGTAATCCTCAAAATCACACTGCAAACTCTGTCGTGTTATATCTGTTCTTTGGCTCTCGTTGGTCGTGTTACTTCAGTACCTGATCTGTCTTTTAAATTAGGTAGACTCTAGGGTAAGTTCTTCTGGCTTTGGAATTAGAAGGCTTGAATTTAAGTCTTCACTCTGCCATTTACCAATTGCTTGATCCACATTTTTTCTGTAATATTCACCCTGCCAACCCGGGAGAGCTGGTTTGAGAATCTGTTCCGCATTGGCTCTGAAGGAGGATGGCCGTGTCAATCTCATTTCTTCCTGTCTCCCCAGTGTTTTGTAGAGTCAGAACTTAGAAAGCATTCAACAGGCAGGGGGCGCACTGACTGAGTGATTAAACAAGGTAATGTTTAGCCAGGCGCGGTGGCTCATGCCTGTAATCCCAACACTTTGGGAGGCCGAGGTGGGCGGATCACCTGAGGTTGGGAGTTTGAGACCAGACTGACCAACATGGTGAAACCCCATCTCTACTAAAATACAAAAAAAATTAGCTGAGCATAGTGGAGGGCACCTGTAATCTCAGCTACTCGGGAGGCTGAGGTGGGAGAATCGCTTGATCCTGGGAGGTGGAGGTTACAGCGAGCCAAGATCTCGCCACTGCACTGCAGTCTGGGCAACAAGAGTGAGATTCCGTCTCAAAAAACAGAAACAAAAACACCAAACAAGGTAATGTTTAAACAAGGTAAACAAGGTAATACATTAACATTGGCATGCATATGTTAGGAGTTTTAACTGCTCTTATGTAAAACTCACACGATCTGTGTGTGTTGCTGATGTTAGTCGTGCACTAACTGACCCATGACTGGTGTCCATGGACCGCTTCCTGTTTTGTTCATGGTGGAGTCTGAACCCCCTTATAAGTGAGTGCCTGAAAAGTGGTAGACATGATGAACTGCCTTTTCATCCTATTAAGCTATGCTTAAAAAATGCTAGGTACATTTAAAAAATGCTGGGCAAAGT
Source organism: Alouatta palliata (assembly GCA_004027835.1). Classification (NCBI taxonomy): domain Eukaryota; kingdom Metazoa; phylum Chordata; class Mammalia; order Primates; family Atelidae; genus Alouatta; species Alouatta palliata. Next base: position 2,261 of record PVKV010026691.1, read on the forward strand.
GGTAGCTTATTATGTTTGCTAATACATATTTTCTGATAGTTTATGTGAACTCAAAAGACAGTGTTGCTTTTATTTCTGATTTTTACTTACTAGAGTGCTGATGTCCATTTTTATTATATATGGTTTTCTTTATTTCATTTCGTGCAGAAAGTAAATGTGTATAAGTCATGCATCTGCATTTTATTTATCTCTGGAAGGCGAAACTATCTTCTTCTAACCCTTGCCTTTCACCTGTAATGAGTTTTGTGTTCCATTTTGATTTGATTTTCTTTCAGTTCTGCTACATCAATAGACGAGCTTGAAATATTATATTTAGGATCACTTTGCTGGAAGAGAAGACTAAACGTTTCCTGTAATGCTACGGCCCCAGGAGGCTGTATTCCGTGTCACTATTTCCGTGCTTTGACAGCTGGGTGCAGTCACCTCTTGTTATTAGTAAATATCATGAATTTGCTGGTTCTGGGGAGGACGAGAAAAGTGTAAATATTTGAGTATTCCCTGCATGTAGCAATCTCACAGTGTCACATCTGTCTGCTACCTCTATGAGACAGTCCATTTGCATAGAGAATAAGTGTCCTAGGAAATAAAGCTATCAGGAGTGTCGAATTGGAATATAAGAATGATATTCTGAGCTTAAAAAGTGTATATAAGATGGGAGTTCATTGATATATAATCTCGAAGATTGCTCTGCATGACAATCATGTTGTTATGAAGAAAGAATTATGAAGTTTTAGAACTGGAAGTTCTATTTTTTTTAACCTTATTTTATACATGAAGAAATGGAGGCCAGAAGGGCCCAGAGCCTGTGAAATTCAGGCAGTCAGCGGGAGACTGAGACCATGCAGATATAGAGATACAGGCTTTGAGATCTGCCGCCCAGCTTTCACTTGACGAGGGATGCTTTTCAGCCATTGTTGATTGTTCAGCTTGAGGGTTATTCAGAGCTACTGCTTATCTGCCTTAGTCCTGCTTCTGTCTGTTTCAGTAAATCTACTAATTGTACCTGATAGCTCTGTACCTGGGAGGAGGTGAATCCTCAGCTAGCCAATTTTGTGCTTTAGAGGGGATTTGGCAAAGATTCAGTGGGAAGGAGTTTTTTGTTTTTGTTTTTGTTTTAATTATTTTATTTATTTATTTATTTTTAGGCTAATTAAGTGAAGCAGTGGGAGTGGGAAAGAGTTTTTTTTTAAAATAAGTAATTTTTTTTTTTTTTTTTTTGCCAGTCCCTGTGGGTCACTCCTGTAATCTCTGCACTTTGGGAGGCCAAGGCAGGTGGATCACCTGAAGTTAGGAGTTTGAGACCAGCCTGGCCAACATGATAAACCCCATCTCTACTAAAACTACAAAAAATTAGCCAGGCGTGGTGGCGGGAGCCTGTAATCTCAGCTACTCGGGAGTCTGAGACGTGACAATTCCTTGAATCCAAGAGGCGGAGGTTGCAGTGAACTGAGATTGAACCACTGCACTCCAGCCTGGGCAACAGATCGAGACTCCATCTCAAAACAAACAAACAAACAAACAAAAAACAAAGATAAAAACCTTTCTACAGGATTCTGTTGTTTCAGTCTATGACTCCATGGTTTCCTCTTAAGGTGATTAAAAATATTTTAATTCACTGGGGCGCAGTGGCTCATGTCCTTGTAATCCCGGCACTTTGGGAGGCCAAGGTGGGAGAATCACTTGAGCTCAAGAGTTTGAAACCAGCCTGGCCAACACAGTGAGACCTCATCTGTATTTTACAAACAAACAAAAAATTAAAATAAAAAAAATGTTTTTGATGCATTTGTATTTCTTCATTATATCAACATAGGTACCTATTAATATAGAAATCTTCTTCCAGAAAATGCTATCTATTAATGCGCTTCATCCTATGAAATAAACAAAAAATAAAAATAAATAATGGTACCTTGCAATGTGGTAGTCATACATGGATTTGTAATAAACAAAAGCATATCAGTTGCTTGGAGTAGGTAACACACTATAGTAAAACTAGAAGCAAGTTGAAATTAGAGACAGATTAGAGATCACTGTGGCTAGTGGCAGAGGTTGGATTAATGAAGAGGAGAGAGGTTTTAGAATGCAGTATGAACATGTTTCTGTAAGCGGAATAAAACTGTTTAAATTTTATTATGTATGTACAGTGAGGCAACTACAGCAATGTTTTCCAGTTTTGAGTAAGACATTCGTTTTTGTTTTTGTTTCTTTGAGATGAAGTCTCGCTCTGTCACCCAGGCTGGAGTGCAGTGGCGTGATCTTGGCTCATTGCAACCTCTGCCTCCCGGGTTCAAGCAATTCTCCTGCCTCAGCCTCCCGAGTAGCTGGATTACAGGTGTACCATCATGCCCGACTAATTTTTTTGTATTTTTAGTAGAAGATAGGGTTTCACCGTGTTGGCCAGGCTGGTCTCGAACTCCTGACCTTGTGATCTGCCCACCTCAGCCTCCCAAAGTACTGGGATTACAGGCATGAGCCACTGCGCCTGACCTGTGTAAGACAGCTTTTAAAAGAGTTGCATAGGATTACTTGGTATTCATCATTAAATTGTCATTGTCTGAATCCTTACGGATGAAACCGTTTCAGAATTTCCTTCTTTCTTGGGTTTTTAAAAAAAGACTAGAAAAATAACGCGTTTTTTTTTTTGAAAATCAAAGGCAGAAAGAGAAATACTGAGTAAGCGAGGGAAGGGAAGGAGAAAAGAGAGAGAGAGAAATTTTGCAGAGGATTATGTTTAAAAAACAGCCAGAGATGACAAAATCACTGCTCGTAGAAAGTTTCCACCATCTTGGTGTCGTAGACAGTACAGCATAATGAGTTAAAAAAAAAAGCATTTCTTCCGCAGTTCTCTTTCTCTAGCATCAGTGTTTCCTTCTCTGCTTTATTATTGCTTCCATCTTTAAAAAACAAACAACTAAACTTCCCTGAACACGACTTCTTTCTCCAGCTATCATTCTTTGCAGCAAAATTACTGAAGAGTTGCCTTCTTACTGTCTCCAGTTCCTTTTCTGCTATTTTCCCCTGAATCACTTGAAAACGGCTTTAGCCTCCCTCATTCCCTACCCCAGTGGCCGTCCCCATCCCATGCAGCTGGCCCCCTCTCCTCCCTGAGGCCCTTTCTTCACCTGGCTTTCCAGGACCTGGTGCCCTCCCTGCTCTTACCTCTCCTGATGTTCTTCATCACCCGACCTTGGACCTCGTCTCTATCTACACCCAGGCTCACGGAATGAAACACCAAATACGTGGTGGCCACTCCCAGATCTTGATTTTCAGCTCAGACCTCTCCTTTAACCTCTAAATCCCATATCCAGGTTTCTATAAAAATCTCCAAAATAGATCCAAACCACCTTCTTGATTTTCCAAATTCTCCCCCATCTAGCTATTGGCAACGTGATCTGCCAGTTGGCTGAGCCCCAAATTTCATGTTATCCTTGATGCTTTTCTTTTACTTTCACACCCCAAATTTAATAATCGGGATGCTGTCTTGCCTCTACCTTCAACATTTCCATGATCTGATGACTTCTCACCCCTGCACTCCTATGCTCTAAGGAGCGAACTCCTGTGTCCTAAGCCACCGTCATTTCTTAGGTTGTTGCAGCAAGCGCTTCACCGCTCTGCCTGTTGGCTCTGCTGCCTCCTCTGCCCCCACAGTCTACACAGCAACCTCAGCGTCTTTTGACAGCTGACTTCTAGTCATGCGATTGTCTTCTCAAACCCTCCACCATGTCGCCTCCCGTTCCTAGTTTCTCTCTCCTGGCCTCCTGGGTGCTCCCTGACCACTGGCTGTATTTCCCCTGGGTGCTCTGCAGCCGGGATAGCGTTTCCCTGCTGTGTCCTCATGACGCTCTCACTCAGGGCTTCCCAGTGTTCGCTCAGAGGGCGCCTTGGCAACTAAACCCTTCTCAGATCGTCCCACCTAACGTTGTAGCCCATATGGCCCGTGGCACTGGCTGGTCCTTAGTTTATTTTCCCCCAAGCATTTATCCTTATCTCACAGCGCACTGTTTATTTTCTCCATTTTGTGTTACCCATCTTCATGTTTATTACCTGTTCTTCTCCTGGAAGGTAACGGGGCAGGGATTCTTGCCTATTTTGTTCTCTGTCTCGGGTTCCATGTTTAGAGCAGCTCCTGCCGCCCAGCAGACTCGGGAATGTTCGTTCGTGGATGTGTGAATGGACGTTGGGCCTTAGAAACTTAATTCTGCTTATGTAACCCAAGGAAGGTTGGACCCTTGGGACCAACTTTGTTGATTTGTAAAATGAAAACAATAAGAGTCCTCATAGTCTCATATGTTGTTTTGAGGGACAAATTATATAGTTACTAAGTTCTCACAAATTATAGTTGAATTTTTAAGATTATTTATTTATTTTCATTTTTTTGGAGTTAGGGTCTTGCTCTGTCCCCCAGGCTGGAGTGCTGTGGTGTGATTGCCGCTCACGGCTGCTTTGACCTCCTGGGTTCAAGCAGTCCTCCTCTTGAATCTTCTTTCAAGAGCATTTGTTTTTCTGAGATGGAGTCTCACTCCCTAGCCCAGGCTGGAGTGCAGTGGCGCAATCTCAGCTCACCACAACCTCTGCCTCCCAGGTTCAAGTGATTCTCCTGCCTCAGCCTCCTGAGTAGCTGGGATTCCAGGCGTGTGCCATCACACCTGGCTAATTTTTGTATTTTCAGTAGAGACTGTTTCACCATGTTCGTCAGGCTGGTCTCGAACTCCTGACCTCAGGTGATCTGCCTGCCCCAGCCTCCCAAAGTGCTGGGATTACAGGCTGGGATTATTTTAGTACTTATAATGATCTTAGTATCGTAATATATTAGTGTAACATAATATTAAGATCTCAGTAGCTATAATTGTAGTTGAAATACCTCAAGTTGTTTTTCCTAAAAGTTCTATTTGAAACATTTTAATACAATCATTTATAAGTTTTATTTTTCTATTGTTAGCACACTTATTGCTGTCATTATTCATAGTTAAGAAGTGTACTATTGGCCAGGCGCGGTGGCTCACGCTTGTAATCCCAGCACTTTGGGAGGCCGAGGCGGGCGGATTTCAAGGTCAAGAGATTGAGACCATCCTGGTCAACATGGCGAAACCCTGTCTCTACTAAAAATACAAAAAACTTAGCTGGGTGTGGTGACGCGCGCCTGTAGTCCCAGCTACTTGGGAGGCTGAGGCAGGAGAATTGCTTGAACCTGGGCAGCGGAGGTTGCAGTGAGCTGAGGTCGCGCCACTGTACTCCAGCCTGGCGCCTGGTGACAGAGTGAGACACTGTCTCAAAAAAAAAAAAAAAAAAGAAGTGTACTATTTGGTCTCTAGAAATGCTGGTATCTAGAAATGCCAAGGTTGCTTTGGGCTAAATATATTTTCTATATCCTTTTGTAGCCATTATAAAGGTAATTTTTAGAAAATTAGTTGCTTTTTGATGTTTACCACTAAGTGGAAAAAACTAAACATCATCAATTCTAGGTGTTTTTCCCTGGACTGCTAACATTTCATCACAGCTTTGGACTTCAAAAATAAATTACTAATAATTTGCTAAATGGTATACATGTCATTTAATACTTTAATTGGCGGTTAGTAATATGTTGACATTTAATGCAGCTACTCGTATTCATCTTAGCTCAGATTTTTAAAGAATGACTGTGAATAGGTGTTTCGGGGCATAGTGCTGTAATAGTGCGTAAGTCCAAAATGTATTGCTCAAATTTTAAAACAATTTGCCTTGTTCATATTTTTGTATGCTTTGGCTTATACTGCGAACACTACCATGCCTGAAGCTGAAGGCAGATTCCTCTGAACTGCTCCTTTTCCTGATCTTCACCCAGGGTCTCATCACAGCTGCTTGACAGGGTGATCTCCTGGGGGAGATCCTCCTCTCTTTCCACCCTGAGGACACCTGATTAAGAAGATTGATGTTTGTCATCCAAATATCTCTTACATTTATTCCTATTACCTTAGGTAAATACAAGTTGTCTTTTCCTATAAAAACTAGTTTGAAAATGAGTCTTTAGACTGTGCATGGTGACTCACGCCTGTAATCCTCATGCCAGGATCCTCAGGGTGGATCATGTGAGATCAGGAGTTCAAAACCAGCCTGGCCAACAGGGTGAAACGCTGTCTCTACTACAAATACAAAAAAAATTAGCCAGGCGTGGTGGTGTGCAGCTGTAATCCCAGCTACTCAGGAGGCTGAGGCAGGAGGATCTCTTGAACCTGGGAGGTGGAAGTCGCAGTGAGCCAAGATCACACCACTGTACTCCAGTCTGGGTGACAGAGCAAGACTGTGACTCAAAAAAAAAAAAAGATGAGCCTCTGCTTTGACCCCTTGCAGTCTACTCACCATCCAGCCAGTGATCTGTGTGTTTCAGACTAGGCAGTTTCTCTGTTGCCAGCCTGCTCCAGGCTACCTTCTTAGCATAGTGTGTACCATCTGATGTCCAATCCTGCCGGATGTGGAGCCAAGGGAAAGGACATTGTCTAGAGCAGAGAAAGCTCCCTGGGCCATCTCTAGGGGGCACCAGCTGGTCAGTAAAACAATTATTCACAAAGAACAAGTGACCTGGAAAAGGGATGAGTCAGGTGGAGGATGGGGCTGCACAAACCAGACAGGATGAATGAAAAAGCAAAGATGGTGCTATAAATCAAGAGTTAAGAAGGAGGGACTCCTGATAACATGTGGGTCCCTTAACAATTTCCTTTTTGGGGGAAATGTTCAATTTATAATGAGGGAAAGGGTTGCCCAGAGATCATGCTCCTCTTTCTGTCTAGGCAAATGAGGTAAGTGTCCTCCCTGAAGCCTGGGTACCAGCTTTCCAGCACTACTTATTTTAATTTTTAATGTTTTTTTGAGACGGAGTCTTGTTCTGTTACCCAGGCTGGAGTGCAGTGGCGGGATCTCAGTTCTCTGCAAACTTTATATCCCTGTCTGAAGAGATTCTCCTGCCTCAGCCTCCCGAGTAGCTGGGATTACAGGCACATGTCACCATAGCTAGCTAGTTTTTGCAATTTTAGTAGAGATGGGGTTTCACCATGTTGGCCAGACTGGTCTTGAACTCCTGACCTCATGATCCACTCACCATTGCCTCCCAAAGTGCTGGGATTACAGGTATGAGTCACTACACCCAGCCTCCAGTGCTACTTATACCAAATCCAACCTGCATAGATCTTCACCTTTTTGTGAGCTGTTTTCTCTGTCTTGAAGTACTTTACTCAAGGCTTGCAGAGTTACTTCCTACTGACCAAAGCTTAAGCCTAATACTTTCTGTGAAGGCCTTTCTGCACCTCTCCCTCAACCCTTTATTTTTCAGATAGAATAAAGCACCCATTCTCCTGTGAATGAGGTCACATCTTTGCCATAGGCCTGTTCTATGATTCTTTACCTTGCATTGTAGTTACTTTCTACTGACAGTCTCGAAACTGTCCCTGTAAATTTTATAAAATTAATCGGGGGAGAATGGAGATGAGAAATGAAAACAAACCCAGTTTGCAGCACATCAGCATTCATCATGAGGCTGGCTGCTCTCTGACTGTTTCCTTATAGCTGTTTAGTGCCCATTGCCCCAGAATCATGCAGATCCTGTCACAAGATTATAATTCCCCTTGACTGCTCTATAGATAGCAACTTAAGCATTGTGATTTGAGATATTTCTTCAAGTCCAGCATTTTCTTGAAACTAATGTTGCCAGGTGGTGTGAAAAACCCCACGAGAAGCTGACTCATCAAAGAATGCAGTTTCCACATCTTGATGATTTCATCCTCCTTACTTTGACTAGTCAATGACCCTCAAACTCCATGATGCCTATAAAAACCCTAGCTCAGAACTCCTGGGGAGATGACTTGAGGGTTCCTCATGTCTCCTTTCTCACTGTCCTGTGATCATTAAATTCTTTCTCTGTTGCCAACCCTGCTGTCTCAGTGTATTGATCTCCAACTGTGCAGCACACCTACAAGCCCAGTGATCCTGAAACAGCCTCGATGCACTACTCAGTGACATCCTGGAGGGCTTTTCCTCTCTATTTCCTTTCACAGTGTCTAGTACATGGTAGGCTCTCAAAAACATTTCCAGTGCATTAAAAGTCAAATATAACCTCAGTTCTTTCCCTGTAAAGAGATAATAGAAAAGAGAAGAAATTCATTGCTTCCCTTTTGTTAAAAACATATAAATTTATTTTATACCTAAAAAATTTTTTAGATGGTTCACTTTCTTTTCCTTGCTTTTGGCATTTTATGATTTTGAATATTATTGTAATATGACATAATCAGCCTGTAGAGACTAAGCTTTTATATTGGCAAAAAGACATCAGATTTAGCTTAACAAATATGTAGCATGTACCGGATTAAAAACTCTAATCACAAGGGTGAGGTGGGATGGGGTGGAGGTGCAGTGACTATCGAGAAGACACTGGATGAAAACTGGCCCTGAATTATTTGGAAAATTCAATGAGTTTCCATGTAATTGTGCTTCTGGCTGAGAGTGTAAAGTTTCAACTCTTTAAGTATCGGAGGTGGTGACTTCCTCATCCCTCTGCCTCTGTTTTTTGAATTAGTCTTTTAGTCATCTAAGCATAAAGCAAATTTTTGGAACTAACTGTCCAGTCAAGATCACCCATCAGAATCTGCATTCTGTCAGGTACTATAAATAGAGTGTGTGATTGCGTGACGAGAGCTTTGCTGTAGACTCTGCTGCCCTTTGTGGCATGGAGATATTTCCAATTTCATATGCGCAGGCTGTATTTTATTCTGAATAACCCAGGTTTTGTACAATGTGCAATGGAAAAAGAGCAGAGGAACCTGAGAGGGTCATCTGACTTAAAATTGTATTTGTTAGTGAGTTTTCTTTTTTTGAAAACATACCTTCTGAGAATAAGAAGTGATATTTTAAGTCTTTCCAAAATGATGTACCCCATATATAACCTCTAAGAGATTCCTGTATAAATAAACTCAAAACATTCTACTCTGCTTAGAAAATTAGGTCATGAGTACACCATTGTATTATGTATCATCTATAAATATTCTCACTACTTCTCTGAGTGATATTCCTTTTCTTTATCTGAATTATGAAGAAAATAAATATCTGAGCATTTCTAGCAATATGAAAGCATATACAGTAAAATTTACTTTTTGATCTTTTTCATTTATTCCCTCTCACTCCAGAACTCTAGAGGTGACTTCTGTTTTCAGTGGGCGTCCATCTTCTTAAAATCCTTACTATGTGTCTTAGTTTGCTAGGGCTGCAATAACAAAATATCCCAGGCTGGCTGGCGTAAACAGCCAAACTTTCTCACCATCCTGAAAGTGCAATGTGAGGATGTCACAGGTTCGACTTCTCTTGAGGCCTCTGTGTTTGGCTTGCAGGTGTTCTTTTCTCTGTAAGCACTCACCTCCAGTGCCTCTGTGGCCTCTGTCTGTCTAAATTTCCTTGTTTTAATGAGAACACTGGTAAGATGGGCTTAGGGCTCACCCTAACAGCTTCATTTAAACTTAATTACCTGCAAATCAGTCATCTCTTGAGGACCTGGGATTAGGGCCTCAGCATATGAACTTCGGGGAGGCACAATTCTGCCCACATGGTATAGATGCAGTATCTTTTTCCAACACAGGTGGGAGTTCAATACACTTTTTTTTTTCTGTGATTTGTTTTCTGCTTAACAATGTAACATATGTGATTGCAGTATTCTCTAATATGGGTAATCTGTATTTATCACATTTATTTTTTATTTTTTTGAGACTGAGTTTCACTCTGTCACCCAGGCTGGAGTGCAGTGGTGCTATCTTGGCTCACTGCAACCTCGGACTCCCGGTTTCAATGGATCTCCTTCCTCAGCCTCCTGAGTAGCTGGGATTACAGGCATGCGCCACCACACCCAGCTAATTTTGTATTTTTAGTAGAGATAGGGTTTCTCCATGTTGGTCTGGCTGGTCTCTAACTTCTGACTTCAGGTGATCAACCACCTCAGCCTCCCAAAGTGCCGGTGTGCTAACCTACCCTGTGTTAGCCAGACAGACTCCATTTTGCTGAGAGCCCGATAGACTCCATTTTGACCTCCGCCTCACCCCTCCTGCCACTCCTCCCTTAAGGGCATACCTGGGTCTTGCTACTGTGCTGGGTCACGCTGTACTTAGAACTATACAAACATATAACCTTTGTAACCATAGCCTGCTTGGCAAGCCCACTTGCCATTGTGAATGCCCCCACTTTGATTGATTATTTGACAAGTATGGAATACCCCCCTTGGTAACTGGCAATCTTGGGAACCACTTGTGTATACCCTCCTTAAAAATCAACAATCATGGTAACTGGCAATCATGGGAACCACTTGTATATACCCTCCTTAAAAATCAACAATCACGAGAACCTCCTGTGTCCTAGTTACCAGCCTCCTTATCTAACTTGCTTGTTCCGCTTCTGTAAACTCTGCTACAGCTAGGCTCCCCCTCCCCTACCTAAATCAAGGTATAAAAGATAATCAAGCCCCTTCCTCAGGTCTGAGAGAATTTTGAGCGTTTAGCTGTCTCTCGGTCACTGACTAAAAATAAAGGACTCATAATTTGAAACTCAGAGCATGGCATTGTTCCATCTAACTCGCCTGGGTATAACACTGGGATTACAGGTGTGAGCCACCACAGCCAGCCATTTATCACATTATTGATGAACATTTAGGTTGCTTCAAATTACTTGCTGTCATATACACTACTGCAGTAAATATCCTTGGAATCATATCTATTTAACATATATGATTTTTTTTATGGGAAAGATGAATAGAAATAGAATTTTTGGGTTAATGTGTAGGTTATTTGCATATTTTAATGATACTGCAAAATTGTGTTCTCAAAAGGTTAAATTAATTTGAACCTGCCCCAAAACTTCATAACTGTTAACTATTACCAACTTTCAATATTATTAATTTTTAAAAAATTTATAAAGGAAAGAGATTTTGGCCAGATGTGGTAGCTTACATCTGTAATCCCAGGAGTTTGGGAGGCCGAGGCAGGTGGATCACTTGAGGTCAGGAGTTCGAGACCAGCCTGGCCAACATGGTGAAACCCCATCTCTACTAAAGATACAAAAACAAAAAAAATTAGCTGAAGGTGGTGGTGCATGTCTGCAGTCCCAGCTACTGCGGGAGGCTGAGGCATGAGAATCGCTTGAACCGGGGAGGTGGAGGTTGCAGTGAGCTGAGATTGTGCCACTTCACTTCAGCCTGGGTGACAGAGGCTCTGTCTCAAAAAAAAAAAAAAAAAAAAAAAGAAAGGAAAAGAAAAGAGATTTAATTGGCTCATGGTTCTGAAGGCTATACAGGAAGTATACCACTGGCATCTGCTTCTGGGGAGGCTTCTGGAAGCTTCCTGCTCAGCAGGCCAAGCAGGAGACTGCATGTCACATAGTGGGAGCAGGAGCAAGAAAGCAATAATATCGGTACATTAAAACAATTTGTGTATCTGATAGGCAAAAGTCACTGTTTTAATATACATTTTTCTTGTAAGGAGAGAGGTTGAATATCTTTTTTTATATGTTCCACGTGTAATTTAGTTGCTGTGTGTCTATAAATTGTCTATTTACAGCAGATACCCATTTTTTATTGGGCTGTTGGTCTTTTTGTTATTCATAATAATTCTTTATATATTCTATTTGTACTTTATCTGTTTTACATTTAAAAATATTTATCTTAGAAGTGACTTATAGCTTAACCTTGTTTTTGGGTTCTTTCGACCTAGAGAGATTTTATATATTTATGTGATCTGTCAGTATTTTCCTTTTAAATATTTGTGTGTTTGGGAATGTCATGTCTACTAACAGGCAATGGTACCATTTTCCCGTATGTTCTTCGGCATTAATTAATTAAATGTCTGTTTTTTGCCATATCATAGGTTTAGACTACACAGAAGAACCTGGAGTGAAACATGAAGGTCTCCTTTCCTCGTCCATCCCCTCGCTGCACACACACACCCCTACCTCCCCGACCTGGGCAACCACATTCACTGCTTAGCACTCAGCATTCTAGCTCATTCTCTATGCATTTGCACATGTCTGTATATCTCATTATAAAGCCATAAATGATATTCAGATACAGGTTTGCTTATTTTACTTGCTTTTTCTATGCAGTAGAATGTCTCAGAAACTTTAAATGTCAGTACAAGTAAGTCTACCTTATTCTTTTTACTTTCTTGGAAACGTTAAATGTCAGTACAGATAAGTCTGCCTTGCTCCTTTTAGTGGCTAAATGTTATTGCCTAGTGCTGATCCTATGATTTACTTAAGTACTTCTGTAGACGGGTTTTGGGGTGCAAGGGAGCACTCAGCTTGCTCCCCATTGGGCTCCAGGCCCTTGGTCTCTCGGTCTCTTAATGAGAGAGGGGACCACGTCAGGTGCGCTTGTGAATACCAGACCCCAAACAGTGTTTGCAAAGGTGATTTATTTAGGTAGAGAAAGAGAAAAAGGAGAGGAAGAAAGAAAAGCTTCCACGAGAGAGTGTGTGAAAAGGGACCCCAGAGGGGAAATCTACCCAGATGAGGGAGACAGGGACTTTTAACCCGGGGGGATTTCCGACCTTTTCCAAGTACCCTGACCAATGAAAAGAGTTCCCTTAAATTTCGGCTGGAGTGATTGACTTTTTTATCCTGTCCCATGCCCATGAAAATTAAACAGAAACAGTTAACATCTCCTGGATGGCGCCGTGCCTCAGGCCTGTCATCCTACCACTTTGGGAGGCCGAGGTGGGTGGATCACCTGAGGTCAGGAGTTCAAGACCAGCCTGGCCATCAGGGTGAAACCCCATCTTTAAAACAAAATAAATAAATAAATAAAAGGAATAAAAATATCTCCAGAATGGAGAGATGGGAAGGGGGCATGGTGCTAGGAAGTTTTTGCCCTTAAAACTATGCCCCCTTGTGGACCTGGAAAGAGAACGCATTCCCTCACTTCTACCATGATCAACACGCAGGCATTTTCAAATTGTTTTGCTATGATCACGATTTCAGAAAGTAGAATTATTAGTTTTGTTTTCTAAGGTTGAGTCTAATTTTAATCTATCTTATACTTATTTTTGTATTCAGTATGAAAGCAGGAGATAAGGCTCTCAGCCATGCATTGAGCAGCCCGTCTTTATCAATTTAAACTGAGATTTTCTTATATTTAAAAAATTATTATGTCCAATTAATTCTGCTTCTTGATTCATTGTTCTTTCCTGTTGCTATGTCAAGACCACACTGTTTTAATTACTGAAAAATGATGAAATGCTTGATTATCTGCTCAAGCAAGCTAATCTATATTTTTTTCTAAAAGTATTTAGGTAATTCTTATCACTTATTTTATCTACTAAAGGGGGTAGAGATAGCTTGTCAAAAATATGGAATTTTTTTTTTTTTTTTTTTTTTTTTTTAAGATGGGGTTTCACCATGTTGGTCAGGCTGGTCTTGAACTCCCAACCTCAGGTGATCCACCCACCTTGGCCTCCAAAGTGCTTGGATTACAAGCGTGAGCCACCGCACCCGGCCAAAAATATGGAATCTTTTAAAGGTTATTTTATACTAAGAGATTAATTTAGGGGACGTGGACCTGTTAGAGTATTGAGTCTCCCACAATAACTATGTCACGTCTCTTTTTTCTTTCTGATTTTCTCTCATGCTTCTTTCTCTTTTTCTTTCTTTCCTTCTTCCTTTCTTTCTTTCCTTCCTTCCTTCCTTTCTTTCTTCTTTCTTTCCCTCCCTCCCTCCCTTCCTTTCTTCCTTCCCTTCCTTCTTAATTACTTCTTTTAAGTAATTAAAAGAAACTTGCTAAACTTTCTTTTCTCTTCTTTTTTTGACAGAGTTTCACTCTTGTTGCCCAGGCTGGAGTGCAATGGCGTGTCATGGCAACCTCCGCCTCCCAGGTTCAAGCGATTCTCCTGCCTCATTTTCCTGAGTAGCTGGGATTATAGGCAGGGGCCACCACGCCTGGCTAATTTTGTATTTTTAGTAGAGATGAGGTTTCTCCCTGTTAGTCAGGCTGGTCTCAAACTCCTGACTTTGTGTGATCCACCTGCCTCAGCCTCCCAAAGTGTTGGGATTACAGGCATGAGCTGTGCCCAGATAGTATTTTTCTTTTTATTTACCTTCTTATCTATACCATTGTTTTGATATTATAAATGGAATCTTTCTCTTATTAAAAAAATTTTTTTTTTGGACAATGTCTCACTGTCTTGCCCAGGCTGGAGTGGAGTGGCACAATCTGAGCTCACTGCAGCCTCTGCCTCCTGGGTTCAAGCAATTCTCCTGCCTCAGCCTCCCGAGTAGCTGGGATTACAGGTGCGTGCCACCACGCTCGGCTAATTTTTGTGCTTTTAATAGAGACAGGATTTCACCATGTTGGCCAGGCTGATCTCCAGCTCCTGGCCTCAAGTGATCCACCCACGTTGGCCTCCCAAAGTGCTGGGATTACAGGCGTGAGCCACCTCACTCGGCCATTCTGATTAAATTTTATAATTTGTTATTGCTGTTACATAGGGGTCATTTTTTGTGCATATTTATCTTGCATCATTAAAAAGCAGTGTTGTCTTCAAGAATTTAAACATTTAAGAAAAAATAAAGTTAATATTCAATTTAGAATATAGGAATAATTTGGAGTGTAATCACGTGACCCTTTGTGTAAATTACCTTCAGCGTTCTGAAAGGTTCAGATACACTTATAATGACCATAAGGAGCTTAATGGAGGAGCAACTTGACCTGGTCTTTTAGGAGAAGGCAGCTCGCTAAGCAATGGATTACAGTGAACAATGATATGAAGATGAGATTGAGTATGGTATATGCTTAAAAGGGTGATTAGTGTTTCTTGACAGATCAGGGAGGAAAGCTAAAACCCAGTGAGAATAATGGACAGAATGGTAGGGTGGCACTTGTGAAGACTCTTCACAGTCAAGTGTAGTAGTTTGGAATTAATTCGATAAATAAGGGGAACCGTTTTGGGGTCAGAGAAGTGCCATCCAGACAGTAGAACTGTAGAATTATTTCTGGCACATTGAATGCAGTTGGATCCAGAGTAAACTTGCTACAAAGCTATTTGAATCATACAATCTTGCAAAGATAAAGACCTGAAACAAACGTAATGGTAAATACATGATGCATTTCCAAAAATGAAAATATCGAATGAAGAAACTGAATATGAAGGAAGAATAAAATATTTCTTTTTATTTTAGTATACTAGAATAAATTGGAAAGCTGTTTTAGTGAGAAATAAGAGTAAGTTTGGGTCAGAACATATTTAGATAAGTATTGGAATAATAGAACGTATATTTGATATAAAACTGAATCCGGGCGATTAAGGAGCTGAAAGAGCTTGGCAGCATAGACTGCTTCTGTTCTCGGGGCAAGTCGTCCTCTGCCAACCTGCTTTTGATCTGTGGTATGGTTAGACTTGTCGTTGTTGGGTTCCTATTGATGTTAAAGGGGCTTTTTGGTGCTTTTGTTTGGGTAGAAAGTAATTAAACCAGGGAAAAATGACTACCTGGAATAGTTTCACAGAGAATATGATTTTCTGAAAAGTACAATTACGTTCAAGTTAAGCTTTTTATAAAAGGTATTTTGGTGTTCTGTAAAGGGTAAAGACATTTAGACTTGTTTTAAACTTAAAGGTCACATTTACAGGGAAAAAGGTGGGAACAGGAGCAATGCTTTCAAGAATCATTGCAAAGGAATTATTATTTTTTAATTTTAACTTTTATTTGAGACAGGATCTTGCTCTGTCACCCAGGCTGGAGTGCAGTGGTGCAATCTCTGCTCACTGCAGCCTTGACCTCCTGGGCTCAAGCAATCCTTCAGCCGCTCAAGTAGCTGGGCATGTGCCACCATGCCCAGCCAATTTTAAAAAATTTTCTGTAGAGATGGGGTGTCCAGACTGGTCTTGAACTTCTGGGCTAAAGCAGTCCTCCTGCCTTGGCCTCCCAAAGTGCTGTGATTAAAAGTGTGAGCTACCGTGCCTGGCCTACAGCAAAGGAAAGCGATGGGTACATTTCAGTTTCCTAAAACTAACCCCTAAGTCTCAAAACTTAAGAAGAAATATTTGACAAAAAAATTACACTAAATTTCTGGAATTCTCGAGTGTATTTCTTTCATATAATAAATCTTGTGAAAAATCGAAGCAGCAGTTATAGATGTAGGTGGCGGTAATATAGATGCCTCTCAGACACCGTTGTGTTAAGCTCCTGATTGTTTCAAACATACTCCTTTTTATGTTCCTTGGACTCTTACAAAGGCCAGCCAGAAAACTAACAGCATTTCAAGGATACAGAAATTCCCTGTAGGAACACACGGTTTTTGAGGATTGATTCTAATTATTAATTGACAAAAATAGTTGAAAAAATATTGATTACATATAAGCTTTATTAAGAACTGCCATCAGCTTTTTAGACTTTTTTGATGTACAGTTCTATAGTTTTAACACAGGTGTATATTCACATAGCCACCACGATGATCAGGATATAGAATTGCTCCTTCACTGAAAAGCTCCCTCACGCTGCCTGTTCTCATCACCCTCCCCAGACCTCCTAAGCACTTGCAATCACGAATCGGTACTTTGTCACTACGGTTTTGTCTTTTTGACAATGCCATACAAATAGAATCGTGTAGTTTATAACTTTTGTGACCAGTACTTCCACTCAGCGTAATGCCTTTGAGATTCACCTCCATTGTGTATATCAATTCCTCATTCCTTTTTATTGCTGTGGTATTATTCTATACCACTGTTTTGACATTTACCCACTAAAAGACATTCAGATTGCTTCCAGCTTTTGGCAATTATGAATAGAGAAGCTATAAACATTTATGCAAAAGTATTTATGTGAACATAATTTATAATTACTTTAACGTAAATATCTAGGAGTGCAATTACTGGGTGATATGGCAAAGTGTATGTTTGCCGCACTATTTTCCAGAGTGGCTGTGCCATTTTGCATTGTCACCAGCAATATATGAGAGTTCTGGTAGTTTCATGTGCTTGTGAGCACTTGGTATGGCCAGTGTGTTTTATTTTAGCCATTTTAATTGATGTGAAACTCACTGTGGTTTTAATTTGCATTTCCCTAATGGCAAATAATGTCGAACATCCTAACGGGTGTGAGGTGGCATCTCATTGTGGTGTTGATTTGCATTTCTCTCGTGATTACTAATTTGAGCAACTTTTCATGATCTTATTGGTCGTTTGCATATCTTCTTTGGAGAAACAGCTATCAAGTTCTTTGACCATTATTTTAAAGAGGCTGTTTGGTGTTTTTGTTGTTGAGTTATATGAGCTTTTTATGTATGTTGAACGTTAACTACTTATCAGATATCTGATTTCACATCTTATCTTGCACTTCTTTTTCACTATGTTGATTGTGTCCTTTGAGACACAGCTGTTTTAAATTTTGATGTAGCCCAATTTTTCTATTTTTACTTTTTTCTTTTAGTGTTAAATCCAAGAAATTCTGCCAAATTTAATGTTAGGAAGCCTTCCCCTATGTTTTCTTCTAAGGCTTTTATTGTTTTTGCCCTTTCAGTTATTTGATCCATTTTGAGTTAATTTTCATATGTGGTATTGAGTAAGGGTTCAACTTTATCTTTTTATATGGCCACCTAGTTTACCCAGCACCATGTGTTGAAAAAACTGCCTTTTCCCTATTGAACGGTCTTGGCACTCTTGTCAAAAATTCACTGGTTAGCCAGGCATGGTGGCTCATGCCTGTAATCACAGCAGTTTGAGAGGCTGAGGTAGGAGGAATGCTCAAGCCTAGGAGTTTGAGACCAGGCAACATAGTAAGACTCTGTCTCTGTACAAAAATAAAAAATCATCCAGGTGTAGTGGTGCATGCCTGTGGTCCCAGCTACTTAGGAGACTGAGGTGGGAGTCTGGGAAATTGAGGCTGCAATGAGCTGTTATCATGTCACTGTCACCCCGGTCTGAGCAACAGAGTGAAACCTTTTCTCCAAAAAAAAAAAGAAAGAAAAGAAAAAGAAATTTATTGGCCATATATGTGAGAGTTTATTTCTGTGATCCCTATTCTATTTTATTGATCTCTATGTCTGTCATTATGCCAGTACCACACTATTTTGAGTATTGTAGCTTTTTAGTAAATCTTGAAATCAGAAAATGTGTGTCCTCTAACTTTGTTCTTTTTAATGATTCTTTTGTCTGTTTTGGGTCTATATGAATTAAAACTTTTTTCCTATTTCTTTAGTAAAAATAATTGAGATTTTCGTAGAGATGGCACTGGATTTCTAGATTGCTTTGAGTAGTATTGCCATCTTAGCAAAATAAGTAGGAAGATCTACATTTAAGTCTTTTAAAAATTTCTTTTAGTAATGTTTATGGTTCTCAGTGTATAAATATTTTGCCTCCTTGGTAAAATTTATTCCTATTTTATTCTTTTGGATGCTATGGTAAATAAAATTGGTTTCTTGATTTCTTTTTAAAAATTATTCATTGCTGCTATATAGAAATGCAACTGATTTTGTTCTGCAACTGTGATAGATTCATCTATAACGTGTAACTTCTAGTTTTTTAAATTAGTGTGTTCAGAACATATATGTTCGGATTTAGGTCTATCATTTTATTATTATTTTTTCTGTCTCTTCCCCCTGTTTCCCCCCTCTATTTAGCCTTTCCTGCCTTATCTGGAGTTATTCGAATATTTGTTAGTACTCATTTTAAGCTATGTATTGTGTTTTTGACTACATATTTTTGTAATTTATTTTTAATGGTTGGTTTAGGGACTACAATGTACTTATTTCATTTTTCACAATCTACTTAGAAACGATATTTTACCACTCCAAGTGAAATGCAGAAACTCTATCACAGTATAAGACTCTTTACTGCCTCCCATTTATATTGTGGTTATCTTGTGTACTACATTTGCATACCCTGAAAACTCCATCAGCAATGTTACAATTTTTGTTTTCTACTGTCAGACATATTTTTAAAGACTCCAGAGAGAGGAATAGCATGTTGCATTTGTCCAGATATTTGCTATTTCTGCTGCTTTTCATTTATTCTTGATCATCCAAGTTTCCTTTGGTATTTTATCTCTTCTTTCTGAAGAACTGCTTTTTCAAATTTTTATTACAGTAATTCTGCTGATAGTGATTTATCAGCTTTCCTTTTTCTGAGAATGTCTTTATTTCATCTTTATTCTTTAAGGACATTTTCATTTGTTATAGATATCTTTTCTTTTTTTCTTTTCCCTTTTTTTTTTTTTTTTTTGAGATGGAGTCTTACTCTGTTGCCCAGGCTGGAGTTCAGTGGTATGTACTGGGGTCATTGCAACCTCCACCTCCCGGTTCAAGCTATTCTCTTGCCTCAGCCTCCCAAGTGGCTGGGATTACAGGCATGCACCACCACACCCAGCTAATTTTGTATTTTTTGTAGAGACAAGGTTTCACCATGCTGGCCAGGCTGGTCTTGAATTCCTGGTCTCAGGTGATCTGCCTGCATCAGCCTCCCAAAGTGTTGGGATTACAGGTGTGAGCTGCTGTGCCTGGCTTTGAGGTGATAGTTCTGCTTTTTCAGTGTTTAAAAATGTATTTCTGCTTTCTTATGGATTTTGTGGTTTCCAATGGGAAATTTCATCACTAAAAATTATTTCCCTATAATTAATGTACTATTTTCCTCTGATTGTTTTCAGGATTTTTTTTTGTGTGTATGTGTGTTAAGTTATTTGAGTTGACTTTTATATGTCTCAGTATGAATTTCTTTGGATTTATTCTGTTGGGGGTTTGATGTAATTTTTGAATCTATAGGTTTCTGCCTTTCACCAGACCTGAGATTTTCTTCTACTATATCTTCAAATAATTTTTTCTGCACCACACTCTTTTTTCTCTCCTTAAGCACTGTTGACATTATTACAAATTTATTCTTGTTTCACAGGTCAATGAGACTGTAAATTTTTCTTTAATCTTCATTCTGTCTTTAAGATTAGATAATTTCTATTGATGTAGCTTTAAATCTACTGACTCCTCTTTCTATTTTATTGAGGCAATGTTGCCTCAATAAATAAAAAAAAGAGAAAAATGGAGTATGCTTTTCATATCTAGTACAACTTCTCTGATTAGAGATAAGTTTCCCATCTTTCAGAATTTTAGTTATCTGTAAGCCCCTGTTGGTGCCACTATCACAACTACCACCACTGTGGGATTTCCTGTGAACAGGGACATGAGAGAATGGAGAAAAGACGTAAGAAACAGGTATTTTTCCCCATGTATATGAGTATTAGAATTTCTCTTTCCCTCTCCTTGAACCAGGGCTAGAGGGCTTCTCATGAAGTTCTCTGTGTCTCATCAGTGTTCTTTTCTCATTTTGGGGCCACCTTGAGTCTAGGACAGGGTATATTGGAGGGAAAATAAGAAATTCATCACTAGTTTGCATTAAAGAAGAAAGAATGAAATGGGCTTACTCTCTCTCACCTGGAACTAGATTCACTTCGTTTCAAAGTTTTATACTGTTTGTTTGATAAATATTATTTTTTTTTACATTATCAATAGCCATGATTGTTTCATCATGGCTTGCTTAAAAGAATGCATGATCAAGAAAGATTCCCATTGCTGGGTGTGGTGGCTCATGCCTTTGATCCCAGCACTGGGAGGCTGAGATGGGTGGATCACCTGAGGTCAGGAGTTCAAGACTGGCCTGGCCAACACAGTGAAACCTCATCTCTACTAAAAATACAAAAATTTTCCAGGCATAGTGGCACATGTGTAATCTCAGCTACTCAGGAAGTTGAGATAGGAGAATCACTTGAACCCAGGAGGTGGAGGTTGCAGTGAGCCGAGATCTCGCCACTGCACTCCAGCCTGGATGACAGAGCAAGACTCTGTCACACACACAAACACACACACACACACACACACACATACAGTTTCCCATAAACATTTATAAATTAGAAATCAAACTTATTTAAAAATAATGAAAATTATTTTAAATTATACCCTTGATATAGTAATAGTTTGTCTCACTATAGTTAATTAGGATGGATAAATCTAAAAATTTCCTCTGACCAAAGCAACCCATCTGTCTCCCTTCCCCTTCTGTTACGGAGTGAATATTGGTGTTTCCTCTCTACCCCGACTGCCCAAATTCATATGTTGAAATCCTAACCCTCAATATGTGATCATTTTATGAGGTAGGTCTTTTGGGGGGTAATTAGGTCATGAGGGTGATAATGCCCTTATGAAAAGGACCCCAGAGAGCTCTCTTGCTTTTTTGCCTTTTTTTTTTTTCCTGTCATGGGAGGATACAAAGAGAAGTCAGAAGTCTGTAACCTAGAAGAGGGTCCTCATCAGAGCCCAACAATTCTTGGCACCCTGATCTGGGACTTCAAGTCTTGAGAACTGTGAGAAGTAAACTTTTGTTATTTACAAGCCACCTCGTCTATAGTACTCTGTTATAGCAGCCTGGACAGACTAAAGCACCTTCTCAGAGGTTACTGCTCTAAACAACCTTTGTCTCTCAACACGTCTCAGAGGTCTAGCCATATAATTCAGACGGAGCTATTGTACTTTTAATGGATTCATTTATAGTTTTAATTTAGCTCAGTGTATTAAGCCATTCGGCTATTTAGATATCTAGATTTTTACAATGAAAACCTGAATGCTTACTTAGAAAGAATATTAGCATCTGTATTATAAATAATTCCTGAGCTGGCGGTCTCATATAGCCTGGTCCTGTGAGTTTTAGGGCATTTGTTGGAATTTTGGATCAGGTTGCTATAACCTCACATTTTTGTTTTTCAGTGTCGAGCCATAGTCACAACACTGTTAAGCCAAGTGTCAAGTCCCTTTACTGAAAAGCCATACGGTGAATTGAATGCCAGTGAAAATCATTTTAAATCGAATTTCTATAGCTTTCCCAAGAGTATAATTAAAATAATTGGCTAAGTCCACAGCCACAAAAAAAGTGTAGAACAATGTAGCTTTTCCTCTAACAGTATTTTCTATACAAAATGGCTTTTTCCCGTACTATCAATCTTTTCTTAAATCATGGTTCTGCTTCGTGCTTAGTTGAGAATGAATTTCTTTTTTTTTTTTTTCTTTTTTTTTTTTTTGAAATGGAGTTTCACTCTTGTTACCCAGGCTGGAGTGCAATGGCGCGATCTCGGCTCACCGCAACCTCCGCCTCCTGGGTTCAAGCAATTCTCCTGCCTCAGCCTCCCCGAGTAGCTGGGACTACAGGCACGTGCCACCATGCCCAGCTAATTTTTGTATTTTTAGTAGAGACGGAGTTTCACCATGTTGACCAGGATGGTCTTGATCTGTTGACCTCGTGATCCACCCGCCTTGGCCTCCCAAAGTGCTGGGATTACAGGCGTGAGCCACCGCACTCGACCCGAGAATGAATTTCACACGGGCTATAACGTTTGGTATTCTCTAGAATTTCATGCATGGAGTATCTAACACATTTAGAAACCACTCACAAATTGGATGGCACATGGTGGACTGAACCCTGAGCTTGTCTCTAGCCCTTTTCTAAAGCCCACTGGAGTGACAGTAAAAATACAAAACTAATCCAACTCATGAGACAAAAAGACATCAAAGATGTTTGGAAGAGCAAATGAAAGAATGGTAATTACTTAGCTGCTGAAAGTCACAGTGGAATTGTGTATAGATAGAAAAAAAAAAACATGAATTTTTGTCACAGAATTCCAGAAAATTTCAGGTGATGAGAGCAAGTGGAAGCTTCACGCACCCCGACTCCCTCTTCCCAGCACCTGTTAAGTCTCCTCCCTAAGCTCACGAGAACGGAAACTCCTTCCTCCATCAAAGTATACTTTAGGGTCATTCTCTGGAAATACTGAAAGAGAAAGCTCAGGGCTCAGGATGCCACACACAGCTGGGGCTTCAGGGAGACGCTGTGCTGGAGAGAGGGAAGGGGAGCCTGCATGCTGCATGACCAATGTCCCCCGACAAACGCCCCGCGCATCTCCTGGCGCGCCATTGCCCAGGTTCATGCACTGTGAGCATGAGATCACCCAACTATTCTCTGGAGAAAATAACTGGTTCCCTAAAATAGCTTCTCAGACTCTGACAAGCGGGGCCTTCCAATGGAATGACAAAGTCCTAACCCAGTCCCTTGAAATAACTCTCAGAGATCAGTGCGTGTGCCCAAGCACTCAGAGTTCACTCATTTTCTTAGTGCCGTGTTCTTAAATAGGAACCATCAGTGAAGACGTCCAACACATTTGAGGAAAATCTTTAGCATGAAAGCAGAGAACCCGCAAAACAAACACCAAGAGAGGACAATGACAGAAATTGAAGGAGCAGAAGAAACTTAGAGAAAACATATAATAATGTCTGTATATGAAACAAGAACAGGGGTTATAAAAGGAAGGAGGCGTGCTCAGAATAATTAAATATAATGTTATAAATTTAAAATATAGAAGTGTTGGGACAGATAATTAAAGATTCTTTTTTTATTAGAGATGAATTTCTCCATGTTGGTCAGGCTGGTCTCGAACTCCCGACCTCAGATGATCCGCCCACCTCGGCCTCCCAAAGTGCTAGGATTACAGGCGTGAGCCACCGCGCCTGGCTGAGAATTAAAGATTTTTATAGGATATTTAAGAAACCAAAAAACTGGATGGGCGCGGTGGCTGACACTTGTAATCCCAGCACTTTGGGAGACCAAGGCAGGAGGATCACTTTAGGTCAGGAGTTCAAAACTAGCCTGGCCAACATGGTGAAATCCTGTCTCTACTAAAAATATGAAAATTAGCCGGGTGTGGTGGCACACTTGTCATCCCAGCTACTTGCATGGCTGAGGCAGGAGAACCACTTAAGCCCAGGAGGCAGAGGTTGCAGTGAGCTGAGATCGTGCCACTGCACTCCAGCCTGGGTGACAGAGCAAGACTCCATCTTAAAATAAAAATAAATAAATAAATAAAACCAAAGAGGTAAGAAATAGGAGAAAAGGAAAATTAGATGGTCTATAACGAGATTAAGGTACTTAAAAAGATTTCCAGAAAGAATAAACAAGGAAAATAGAAAGAATATTATTTTAAAAATCAAAAGAAAATAAAAGAAAGAAATTCATCAGTCAAACTAGGGACCTGGGTGTGTGTGGAAGTCCTGAGTCCAGAAAAACAGAATTTTTCTTTCCTCAACTATTGACTCACCATCTCCCAGAAGAAAGGGCAGAGTGTGCCTGGTCAAGCGTGTCTCCCCGCTCCAGCTCAGCACAAGGAGCAGGGCAGGGAAATGGTGTGCTGCTTGCTCTGCACAGCGTGGCTCTGTGGAGTTAGTGGGAAGTTAAGGAAAACCGAGAGAAGGAAATATTGAAGAAGGACGTGAACAGAGAGACTGATGTGTGGAATTACAGGAAGTGATAATTAGTCATGAAATCAGAGGACCACGTAAAATGGCTGTTCTGCTTTACCATCACATCAAATCTTTGGCTATAGGCAAATGTAACCATAAATTAGGAAGAAATTTAAACACAGGGAAATTTCATGCACAGGTGCATCAGGGAACAGCACTTGTTATTTGCAAGACAGTGGCTGGGATGTGTGTGTGTGTGTGTGTGTGCGCGCCTGTGGAGCTAAGAGGCATGCACTGGGGGCAGATCCAAAGTGAAGAAAAGCCAGCAGATTTTTGTTCCCAATCTGAGTTTCGGGAGCACAGAGGGTTGAGGAAGCCATCAGGATCAGGAGAGGTGTCCGAGTCTCTAGCACATCCGGCTGCATCTTTCTCTGTTCCTGTCCCCAGGTGGGCAAGTGCTGCCTGGGAAAACCAGCCAGCAAGAAGACAGCCGAGACGATGGTGGTGCCTCAGTATTTTCTAAGCCTTTAATGCTTTCTGTTTCTCTATTCAAGGTTCTTGCTTGTGGCCTTCACAAGTAGCTACTTTATATTTATTGCATACTCTGACACCTGCTTTTTATTTTTCTGAGACAGAGTCTCAACTCTGTCACCCAGGCTGGAGTGCAGTGGTATGATCTTGGCTCACTGTAACCTCCACCTTCCAGGTTCCAGCAATTCTCCTGCCTCAGCCTCCTGAGTAGCTGAGATTACAGGCACGTGCCACCACCCATGGCTAATTTTTGTTTGTTTGTTTTTTTGAGACGGAGTTTCGCTCTTGTTACCCAGGCTGGAGTGCAATGGCGTGATCTCGGCTCACCGCAACCTCCGCCTCCCGGGTTCAAGCAATTCTCCTGCCCCAGCCTCCCGAGTAGCTGGGACTACAGGCACGTGCCACCATGCCCAGCTAATTTTTGTATTTTTAGTAGAGACAGGGTTTCACCATGTTGACCAGGATGGTCTCGATCTCTTGACCTCGTGATCCACCCGCCTCGGCCTCCCAAAGTGCTGGGATTACAGGCGTGAGCCACCGCGC
>PVKV010026692.1:0-27591 GCA_004027835.1 Alouatta palliata
CTCATGTTGGGGACCAGTATATTCTGCACTGGTTAAAGAATACTAGTAAGGGTTTCAAGATCTTGAAATGAAAAGTGCTAATTATTTTACTAATTATATTTTCCATTTCAAATATCCCTGATCCTATGACAGCTGATTAACTTACGTGGTAGCAAAACGAAGTGACAACAAAATATCAGAATGAATGGACTGGAAATCATAATTATACACTATCTCAGATGAAATTAAAAAATTATTTACTGCTAAAAAAAAAATGAATTTTGAAGAAGATGACACAACTTTTGAGATACCCTATTTAACTTCTCTTTCTCCCGATCCCTGAAGAAGCCTGGTGAGTATCTGTGATGTTATCCAGCATGGAACGCTAGCAAGGTGTACAACTTACTGTGTCACAATGTTCAGGGTCTTCTTAGATGTCCAGGTTTCTATTTTTTCTGACACCAGTTGAGCAATCGTAACAGAACTGCTGGTAAATTTGTGATAGGTTGATGAACATCTTCATTTATTTTTTAATTCATTGTCCCTATGTAGCAGATAATGTAATATTCACAGGAAATATAAACATAAAAATATGACTGATGTTTGTGCAGGTAGAATAGAGAAAGTGATCCTCTATAATATAGGAGCAGAAGAAAAGGAGACTGCTGTGTACACTTTCTTCTCCCTCCTGTTTTTCTGGTCTTTTAGAAGTTGTGATAAAGAAAGCGTCAAGATTTCAAGAAGTTAGCAGTCTCCTCTGTCTCATTGCACAGACTTTGGAAGCTATGGGACATATCAGGGATCTATGTCTGGGTGCAAGGAGTAGATGAAATGGATTCCAGCAGCAGAACAGATCCTTGTAGCGTGGAAAAAGCCCATTTCATAGATGGAGAATTTGAGGCACTAAGATGTAAAAAAACCTGATCAAGTTTTCATGCCTAAGGGAGTAGAGCAAGAGCTGAACAGAAGTCTGATCCTTCAGTCCTCACTTTTAACCTGTCACTCTTTGCTTCCTCTCCCCCAAAGAAAATGATGTTTCAAGCGCCACTTTAACAAAGCAGGCAGTTTATATATAGAAGTTTATATAGAAGGTGGATTTTGGATTTCCTACTGGGATATTTCAAGTGAGTTTTAACCTGAGCAGCATCTTGGTGAAGTAATTTCAGGAAAAGGGATTGCATACAATGCTTGCAGTAAAAAATGAGCAAACTTAAAAATCACATACTTGAAATCTCTAAAACCCTTTTGTCTACTTAATATAGGAGATATTAAAAAAATTAGATTACACAAACCTGGTTCCTGTCACCATCTTGATGGTTCTTCTCGCTGTATTTCACTCTGATGTACTTGACAAACTCTTCCTTTAAATTATTTCTCATTTGATATTCAGGGAATCTCAACTCTTACTTGTCCCTGCTTCTAAACTCAGTTCCAGGCCTATTTGTTAGTATAAAATAAATTCCATGTTTA
The DNA here is from genome assembly GCA_004027835.1 of Alouatta palliata. Classification (NCBI taxonomy): domain Eukaryota; kingdom Metazoa; phylum Chordata; class Mammalia; order Primates; family Atelidae; genus Alouatta; species Alouatta palliata. The sequence continues at coordinate 1,450 of PVKV010026692.1, forward strand.
GTTTAATAAACGTCTGTCTGCTAACCAAACTCGTTATCTTTGTTAGAAGAGCTGTGCTCTGAAAAAATATTTATTTTTCTGGTATTAAATTGGCATAGCATTAGTTGGCTTATTTAATACATTCTATAGAAACAACCCTAGTTACCTTTTTGGGTATTATTGATGAGCTTGAGTCAAAATCTGCTGTAAAAGGAAGGTTGCTTCAAGCTCCAGAATAATGTGACGTTGTACAAACAGTATTTTATTCTTTATAAAGGTGTCTGAGGGCAACTCAAAAGGGACATTGTATTTGGTAGAAACAGACAGTTTAATATAAGTACTAAAAATTTGCAACTTTACTGATAAATACTTTAAAAACATAAAAAGAAATTCAATCATTTCCTTAATACAATTACTGCAAAGTGTATAAGGCTCTGTCATCAACTTTTACAGGGAACAACTCCTAAATCTGTAAGAAATCACTCATCAAGTGTTGATATCTATAATTCAGCTCTTATTAGTGAAGTTCTCCTGGAGAGTATCCTGAAGAGTGTTTTCCAGCTTGGATTCATTCTCTGTCACATTCCGGTACACCTATCAAATGCAGATTAGGTCTTTTCACATAATCCCATATTACTTGGAGGCTTTGTTCATTTCTTTTCACTCTTCATTGATGATGTCAAGAAATATGTGAAGCCCTTTAGACCTCCACTGTAAGATGTTTTTTTACATCTTAGTTCCTCAAATTCTCCATCTATGAAATGGGCTTTTTCCACGCTACAACGATCTGTTCTGCTGCTGGAATCCATTTCATCTACTCCTTGCTCCCAGACATAGTTTCCCGATATGTCCCATAGCTTCCAAAGTCTGTGCAATGAGAGAGGAGACCGCTAACTTCTTGCCTGAGTAGACGCAGTTTTGAAGACCTTTTTAAATAATAGGTGGCAGCTTGACATTTTCCTTGGCTGTTGCTTTACATGCATGGTCAATGTTCCAATCAAGGATGGAGGAACTTCTCACTATTCAGCACTGTACCTTCTTAATATTGTTACTTATTCCTGAAAGAAAGGTTTGATAGGATATTGCATCTATAAAATGGGAAAAGGCTGGCATTTTGTTGTTCTGTAGATGGAATATCTTCTCAAATCTATACATACATATGTGTATTATATAAATAGCAGCCTTTGCTGCTGCTTATCTATTGTATAAAATATAAATCTGTATGTGCATTTACACATTTTTATTATATATGCTACACATATAACAAGATAATGCTCCTAAAGTTAAAATGGAAGTTGCTGAAGAGTCATATTCAATAGGAGGGTTGAAAAATCTGTTAGTAATACATAGGATAAATTGATCAATTTGAGAATATTTACCAGCATACTGATGAGAGACAAAGAAATGGAAAATGAGAAAATGTAAAAGAGTTGGAGACCAGTTATAGAGTATCCAATATTAGGCTAGTAAAAATTTTAGAAGGAGAAAATAAAGCTAGAAGAGGAGAGCAAATATAAGATAAATTTTCAGATTTTTAGAAGAGTCAATCAAAAGCAAAGAAACAACTAAAGAAATTAAGTAGTAATAACAGTGATCAAAAGCAACATGGGAAAAAACAAACCTTACAAACATACAAATGATCCTGTTCTCTTCCTCATCCACATACACCTCATCCACTGAAATGGTGACACTGCAGATGTTCAAGGATTAAGAGAAAATCTAAAAACTTCCAGAAAATAAAAACAAATGAACTTTTTAAATATAGGGATGACTTTATTTAATGTCTGTTTACACTTCAGATTAGCAATACTAAATAGTAGAAGATAATAAAGCTAAGACTTCAAAATTTTGGGAAATTATATTAAGATGCATTCTACTAAAGCAACATGAAATTTGAGATAAATGAGTAATTTAACTTCAAAATTAGTGGAAGAAACCTTGGAATATAAAATAAGAAATTCTAGGATAACAGAAAATGCAGAAGGTTATAAGGAATTGGTCCAACTTAGAATATTAAGTTTGGGGCTAGTCTGAAAATAGTGAATTATCTCAGTTGATTGTTCACAGTCAGTTACAGATTGAACTTATCCTACTCTTTCCCTTCTTCTTACTGCTGCACTTGATAGTCTTAAAAAAAGAATATTGAAGACTATTATTCTAAGTGAAGTAACTCAGGAATGGAAAACCAAACATTGCATGTTTTCACTTATAAGTGGGAGCTAAGCTATGAGGACGCAAAGGCATAAGAATGACACAGTGAACTTTGGGGATTCATGGGAAAGGATGGGAAGTGGGTGAGGGATAAAAGACTACAAATAGGGTACAGTATATCCTGCTCAGTTGATGGTTGCACCAAAATCTTGCAAATCACCACTAAGAAACTTATTCAGGTAACCAAACATCACCTGTTCACCAATGAACTATGGAAGTAAAATTAAAAAAAAAAAAGACTAATTTATTAAAAAAATTAAGTTTGGGGTTTTAAAATAAAGCTAGGAATCATTACATAAATTACATGGATAAGAACCTAGAAATTCTTGATGAGTTGTGGGCACAGGTCTTCTGTCAACAGCAACAAAAAAGAAAACCAATTTGAAATTCTGGAAAAGATAAAGTTATAAAAAATATTCCCAAAGTGAAGCAAATAAAAATGGCTCACACTTCTAGAAAAATTAAGCAACTTTATATTGATTATGTGAATCACAAAAAAGAAGAAGACCTATTGATAGTCTAAATTTATGTGAAATTGTTTTGGATTTATGATAGATAAGGCTCAAACCATTTTCTCATGATGTATTGATGTTTCTTTCCTCTAAAATGTTGTTATTTTATAAGACATTTTGATTATGTTAAAACATTTCTGTTTCAGTTCATTTAAAATGTCTGTATTTTTATTGAAATTGTTTTTTAGATGCTTGAGATGGCTTTTCATTTTTATGAGATTCCTTACTATGTTATTTTGTAGAAAAATTAAAGTATGCTCATTTAGCAAACAAATAATTAAAAAGTACATACTAGTAGGATCAACCAGTTAATATTTTCACAATTGTTTTAATGAAAAGAAACATTTTAAGAAATGCAATTACAAACAATTACCTAAAGTTCAGTAGTTATTTAATTCCATTTATCAATTGATATCTGTTTTACTCAAAAATAATTATTACATATATAATGCAAATAAGCAGAAATAAAAATTTGAAATCTATCGTCTCTCTGAAATCTATTGCATGAAGAATCTAATGTAACAACATGAAGACTATATTTAGTAATATTGTATTGTATACTGATAATTTGCCAGGAGAGTACATTTTAGGTACTATTACTAACACACAAAAAAGAGGTTACTATATGGGATGATAAACCTGTTAACTTGCTTAACTGCAGTAATCAGTTCACTAGGTACACATGTATGAAGTAAGTATAGCAAAACATTTTCCAAACTTTAAATATAAACCACAAAACAGCAATACAAAGAATTGGATAATTTTTTTTCAAAATACATACAAACTCATTTAGGGAAAAAACCAGTTAAAGTAAAAATAAATAAACTATCTTGAAAACTTACCAATATTTTAAAAAATGGTATTATAATATTTAATCCTGTAAATGAACTCAGATTTAGTGATTCCCTGGTCATTGTATATTTAGGTTGCTTCCAAAACTTTAATACTACTAAGATAAGTGTTCTTGTTCACAGCTCATATATCTTTATTCTCATATTTTTGATTAATGCTAATACCTGGAAGCAGAATGATTCCGAGTACAAACAAATTTCAGGCTGTTTCTATTGGCTAGACAGTATTTAAAAATTTTTATATGAATTACGCTATGAAGACTTGGCCTCTGCAGATCTTCTTAAAAATTGAATATTATTTTGAAAAGTTCAATTTGTTAAACTTAAAATAGTCAAAGATTGCTGTTTTCTTTTTAAAATTTACTGGTCACTTTTTTATTTTGTTATTTATTGATCCCTAATGAACAAGAATTTTTAAAATAGCATTCTTTTAATTGCTAATCATGCCTTTGTTACATTTTTTCTGTTACTTAGCTCTCTATAGTTTTTTAGATTTGTACATGTACATACAGCAAAGATTATATTTTGACAACATTTAATTTCAATTACTAAGTTGTTTTAAATATTATTTACAATATTTTTTTAACCTGAGATAGTTTTGATTTTTAAATAACCATTTTTCATTACTTCTTACTTGGCTTGTACCCATAAATTTTTTCTGTCTCAATATCTAGTTAATACTGACTTGTTTAATTTTTCTATTTTTATAATTTAACTCCATATGAAGGTCAAATTTAAATGGGGCAGTTTTATTCTAGTGTCTTATTCTTGGTTGCAAGCAAGTAAAATGCATTGATTTGAGCAGGAAAGACATTTATTGATTTCTGAAAAGACAGCAGAACTGGAGTTGGAAAAGAATCAGGAATAAAGGAGTGCTGGCTGCAGCTAGCATCACAGTGAAAATATCACACAACTCCTCCTTTGGGGACATTGTGCTTTCTGTTGCTAAAAACAGAGCAGGCACATCCTGTACCACTGCCACTGCTAGGCTTGGATGCTGATCTTGGTTACTTAAAGTTGTCACATCTGCCCACAGAAATTGTGGCTTCTGCTGCTGCTGTCTCCACTGGAAAGGGTACAGACTAGGTACAAAATCCTAGTTTGTGATCAGGACAGGTCATTCACTCATGTCTAGAACTTATACTTCATGCTGTTTAAAAAATGTGCTTTTATTTTTGAGTCATGTTTGAGCCCAGATTTTTTGTTATTTCAAGCCAAAAATATCTCAACAGGAACAAAATTTAGATTAAAAAATGAGATGTTCCAAATAACAGAACTAAAATGTTGACCTGTGGGCATGGGGGAGGTTCGGTGTTAAGGATCCAGTGTGGTCTCAAACCAAAATTCAAAAAAATTCATACTAATAATTCAAAAAAAGTAGCCTGGTATGGTGGCATGCACCTGTAATCCCAGCTACTCGGAGGGCTGAGGCAGGGGAATTGCTTGAACTAGGGAGGTGGAGGTGGCAGTGAGCTGAGATTGCACCACTGTACTCCAGCTTGGGCAACAGAGCGAGACTCTGTCTCAAAAGAAAAAATTGTAACTGAATATTCTCATGGTATATATAGTACAAAATGAACACAGCTCAAAGTTAAACAGAATCATTGTTACATGGTGAGGATTTGTAGCAACTTAATATAAGCATTCTCTTAGCCAAACAGCTAAATAAGAAGATCTGGTTCTTTGTTTTAATTAAATTAAATTAAATTAAATTAAATTAATCGATTAATTTTTTTCAAGATGGGGTTTCACCATACTGGTCAGGCTGGTCTCAAACTCCTAACCTCAGGTGATCCGCCCGCCTCAGCCTCCCAATGTGCTGGGATTACAGGCATGGGCCACCGCACCCAGCAGAAGATCTGGTTCTTATAGATCTAAATCAGTAGAATATTTTTAAACTTATAATTAATTTAAGACATTTTGAGATAAATTTTAATGTGCATTATATACGCATTATATATATTTCAGGAAAAGGGTAAAGAGAGAAAAAAAGGAAAACAAATTTTAGAGAAGAGAAGGAAAGAGAATGCAAGAGAAAGAAGAAAAGACAGTAATATTTACTGTATGATGTTCTCTACCTAAATTACTTTATCCAAATTAACAAGATGAAATACATTATATTTTAAACATCATAAACACCTCTTATGATATGCATTACCAAGTATCAAATGTTTTGTGAATTTTAAGTGGTAACACATTTGAAAGAATGAAAGGTTAATCAATTTTTCTGCACTGTAATGCTGATTTAAATGAAATTTAAAAATCAAAGTCATTAAGGGAGATTTCAAAATGGAGCAGGTTGATTGACATACTACCAAGATAATTTCAGGTTTCAGAAAAGCTGACATTTATTGAAACGAGGTATAAATTATTTTCTTTTTGTAAGAAATGTCTTTTGATCCTTTTGGCACTCGTGGCAACATTTCTTAGTCAAACTGATGGTTGAGTTATATCACGCTAATAGGGTGTTTTTTTCATTAAATATAATCTTTTCATGAAATTCAAACAAAATCTAAATTTAATTAAAATACAAAAGTGTACAAACTTCTAAAAGGAAAGAAATACTACCTAAGTTCATAATTAAAATAATTAAAACAGCACTGGACTGTTTGAAGGCGATTAACTATATCTCTAGCAAATGCTATCTGATTATTCAGGAAGAAGGAAAATCTTCATATGGTCCTGATAGCACATAAAAGTTTGGTAGGCATTGAGTTTGCTGGATAGTTACCTATTGCATTGCAACCACAAGAACACAAACAAGCTCGATGATATTCATACTGTTGTTAAGCTGAAAATCTTAACTTCCTAAAATAATCAGTATTTAAATTTGGGGACAAACCTGTTTATAATTGTATATATGTGTGTTTACTGAATTTTTATTAGGAAAATGTGAGCAACATTGTCTCCTAGTCAACATTCTTAGTGTTCATGACTAGGAAAAATTTATTCTAGGTTAAAGTCCAATATGCTTGAATTCTAATAGGTCTTTTATGAAATCTGCTTAAATCAATACATGTACTATTCATTACAGGGAAAAAACGGTTGACTTTTCATTATCAGGCCGTAACCGCGCTCTCAAAATTTTAAGACAACACCAGTGTAGTTTTTCACACGTATTTAAATTTTCAGTTTTACATTGGTGTCTGACTAACATATTACTAATGATGCTGGCATCTGCAGCCGGCTGTCTACCTCTTCCACGGTCTCAACCTATTTTGAAGGTACCTAAGAATTTATCTTATCGGAGAGCCAATAACAGAGTTAGACCAAATTCAAATCCCATTAATGGTCCTGCTCAGTTTGTGACAGATGTTTCAGAATTCATGGCATATTGCCCTCAATTAAATGAAAGTAACTAAATTTTAAGTTTGACTGAAGCTGAGCGGTAAGTGGAATATGGTGCTATATCTTTACTATGATTATAGATCAAGAAGGGACGCTTCAATCATATTATTATAAAACTATTCTTAAACATTTTCAATGTGATCTCATGTTGTATGCATGCTATATAGTTATAAAAAATTACATATTAGCAACTTTTTTTCCAAGTCACAATAATTTTCTAAAGTGAGAAATACTAATTAAAAAATATCTTGGCATAAAAGCAAATGAAATTTAATTACTGTCATTAAAAACTGATTGTTCATCTAGCTCAGCCCAGTGTTAAAAACAGGTGTTTTATTCAGGAGTCCTGGTTGTATAGTCACCATTTATCTCTGCATTTCCATTCCTACTTCCACCATTATTATTCATTTATTATTACCAATTTCAATAACATTTACTATTTACAGAGTTAAATATGTTAATTTTTACTTATACTCATAATAGTACTGAATTCTCTATTATCCTGGATTACAAAGGAGAAATCTGGAAGGGAACCTATGAAGGGTGAGAAAACTGTTCAAAACATTCAACAAAGGACAGAGACTATTTGAATCTCAAATCTTACTCATTCGCAAATCCAGGTTCTCGTTGATGTTACTCCACAGCTAGAGATTTACAACAACTTTCTAAAATCATACTGTAAATTTACAGATTTCTATTAGAGTATCTCAATGATTTATTTATTGTCAGCTTCTCTGAAATGTTTACTAGTTTCTTACTGGCTACGGGATTACATAAAATAATCATCCGTGCATTCATATTCCTATTTGTTGGGGCTCAAAAAATAATACTCCGAAGTATGGTGCCTTGGCATGATGAGAACTTTGAACTGTAGAACGCTGGAAGGACCTCAGAAGGAAAGCCTCTTTTCTGACCCTTCTTCCTCCTGCTTACCTTTCTTCTCCAAGGTAGGTGGGAGAAACTAGAATTCCTCTTCCCTGAGGTGGGTCACAGAAACTGGAAACCCTCTCCCACAGAGCCAGCCATAAAACATAGGAATATGACTCTAACCTCCCACCTTTCTGTGTAAGCACTGCCCCTAAAAAAGTACTCTGACCTACCCTGTCTGAAAGCAGGTTATAAGATCCTCATTCCAGAAGGGGTTCTGCTTCATATCCAGGAGGAATGAAGACCACACAGAGAGGCCAAGAATCCAAACAGGCCTCACCAGGTTTCTCCACTAAGTCTATTGCTATTAGAGCACTCCCGTTGTGTCCGATCACATTTCTACGCGCTGTGCACTTACTGAATCTAAGCATAAAACTAGACAGGGTTCCATTCAGTCTTCATTCTGAAGGATCCTGCGTCATGTAAGACTCTGATCAACTAAATATGTTATGCTTTTCCCTTGTTGACTTGTCTTTTGTTATTAAGAATGTTGATCATGAACCTTATGATGGGTGGGGAAGGATACCACATTTTTGTCTGCCCTAGATCTCCATATTGTCCTCAAACTCATATCTCTCTCCTCCCAAAGCCATCAAATTGTCTTCAGCCTGCCTCACCTACTTCACATTCCCTAAGCATGCTCAGGCTTTTTTCTCTAGCCTGATTGCCTCTCTAGCATTGTGGCTCCTGAAATCATGCCTGTCCTTAAAGGCCTCTTCCAGATGTGAAATATTTTCCATGAAATCTTTTCTAATCTTTCTCCACCCTCTATCTTTCAAATTTCCTCAATTTCCACAACTTAAATGTCTCACTTTTCTTTGACTTTCCAGCCACTGCCTTGTTGCCAGTATTACTGCACATCTTTCATCTGAATAATGTGATGTCTTGGTAATGAGTTGAATATAGATGCCTCACAATTGTGCCCCATGTGTTTCTGTGGTGCTTTCTTTCCTACAGAACTTATTTTAATTTTCATTATAAATAAGTTTACGGTACAATAAAATAACAAAAAACATATAATGTATAAGATGTATTCCTCTGTAATCATATTTACATTTTTTTATAGATTGGTTTGGTTTCAGTTTAGTTACTTTTAAAGATCATGGAAGAGTTATCTCTACCAGTAATTGCGTAGGAATTAACATTCAGTAATTTAAAAATTTTTGTTTTGAGGAGATGAGGAGAAAAAGTGCTAAAACTGAAGCTGATTCAGTTTACACTTGAGTAGTCATATTAGCTAGGGCGAGATGATGCTTTATTTTCCAAATGGAGATAGTTCTGAGAGAGAACAGGCTCACTATCATTAAGCCAGGACTATCCTGGGAGAACTTCATTCCATTAACTAGCTGTGTAATCGTAGGCGAGATGCCTCCTCTTTTGGGGACTCAGTTTCCCCATCCACAGATCGCAAGTTTAAAGTAAATATTTGAGATTTCTTCTGGCTCTAAAATTTGTAAGATATGTTAAATATTTTGTGCTAGAAAATGTACAATGGGACTGAAAATTTGTAAAATTTTCTTATACATATTTTACCATGTAGTTTGCATTTTTAATTTGGGGATACGAATGCAAAGAATGTTAGTGACAAAGAACTTTTCTAGACAATGACACAATTTAGAATTATTTTTTGGAGTTAAGACAAAGATCTTTTTAGATTAATTTAAAAGGAGTTGAGTAACAATACAAATTGAGTAATTAGTAACATACAATAGCTTATTATAGATTGCTACAGATATCGAATATAATCTTTAGACTTCAAAGAGGAGTTGTGTGGGAAAGGCTTTGTAAGTGTCTAGAAATCTGGCAGATAAAAAATGGGAACTGCTCCAAAAAATATATATAGGAAAGTGGATATGAGAAAAGGATATGTGACTCTTTGGGAAAAGGTAAATTGTCTTAAATGTTTTAAAACTTTTTGTAAAAGAAAAAAAGTACTTTTTGGATAATCAACTCTAAGAGAACTAGAAATATTTTCTTAAATGTGTTTCGTCCAAATTAAACATTGGTATTGTTTTTGTTTTCATGTAGAAATTAAAGTTTTTTTTTTTTTTTTTTTGGTCCCTTAAAGTGACTTTTGAGGTGTGTGGTCTGTTTACATCCTTGTATACTCCAGTACCTAGAAGTTGCCTGGGTTTCTGAAGTCATCTAGAGATTATCTCAGCACCTCTCTGTTGCATTTTAATACATTCATCCAGTTACCTCATCCCAAATGCCAGGAAATAGTCTGACCAGATGCAGATAAAAATATGACACTCTGTTTTAATGCCATTATTAGAATTTCAAAAAAGAGGAAATGATCCTTAATTGTAGATTCAATTGTTTTTTGCAGGTGCAAAAGGAAATTTTGGCTGCCTCGTTTAATAATCTGTTCAAAGAGTTCAGAGGTGAATTAAAGGGATAGTACAATTTAATAAGTGGCTAATTTAACTAGGTGTTGCCTGGAGAAGTTTATGAGTCCTTTAGGGAAGGAACAGTACCCTATATTAGCAAAAGTAACTCCTATTAACTAATCACTTAATATCATAAAGGTGTAAACCTGTTTTTCTTTTCTAAGGTGTATTTGCTTGTTTTTAAACTGTTGCCAAGAAAATGATTAAAGTTTGTTGTTATTCGGGGTCTGGGTTTGGAAGACAAATGTGTCTGAAACTTGTCTGCTCCACATTTCTACTCTAATAATATAGCTTCTCCAGAGAAGAAAGTTTTATTACTGTGGGAAGAAAAATAAGCAAACATAGGGATTAAATGGAATATATTTTTTGGTTTCCTACATTAACTGATTTTGAGGTTATGCCTTCCTTCAGCTGTTGTACCAGGAAAAAAAAGGCAATAAAAAAGTTATACAGTACAGTTCCTTGATTGATTATATGCTGCGTTAAATACTTAAATGTAGAGTTGTTTTCTTATCAGAGTCTTCAGTTTCAATAGCCTGATATTTTATTGAACATTTTTACGCATTTTGAAAATATGGCATAAATTAGAAGGTAATCTTTTAGACAGAGAATATATTTTTTTCCTCTGTAGTATGGTAGAATTGTGTTAGACTTACAGTGAAATTATCATGCCATATCTAGATATAATAGTTTTGATTTAGGTGTAAAGTCTTCCTTTTTTATTCATTGTGAACTGATTGGTTATAAACGCATCTTATATTTTTATTCAAATGCATTCTTTAAGAAGCAAATCACAATGAAATATGAGTGTCTATGTTTTACAGACATTTTCTCCAACTAGAGTTTAGAGTCTTGTTACCATTTTTATAAAATATGGTAGAGATCTAAGTAAAAAAGGACCGTCTTATTTAAAAACAGAAGCAAAGTTTAGAGAAACTTTAAAAAAAGTAATTTGGGAGATTTTAACAAAATGTTATAGTTTTGAGAAAATTTAAAAAATGAATAGCTTTACATTAAAAGAAACACCAGATTTAGAAGGCCAATATCAATTTATCTCATGTATGTTTGTCATGCTAGATTAGAATATGTGTGTATGTATGATTTCAATATATAAGACACACATGTATACAAACACACACTAATTAGGTACCATTAATTTCTATTTGGCTTCTGAGGTTTTTATTTTTATTTTTATTTTTTTAGAGACAGGGTCTCACTAGGTTGTTCAGGCTGTTCTCAAACTCCTGGCCTCAAGTGATGCTCCTGCCTCAATTTCCCAAATAGCTGATTTCACAAGCACAAACCACTGCAATTTTGAAATTTTTATCAGACATTCAAATACATCTCAATATTTTTTCTCCTCACAATTACATAACTAAGGATAAGTTCTCATAGACAAGAAGATCCAAACAAAAATGGACTGAAAAGAGCTGTGAGAGAAGTATCCACATAATAAGAGTTTTTACTAGATGAGGCAGTGGTATAGTTGTTTTAGAATAATAAGAATAGTAATTTACTGATCATGTGTGCATTATTGAACATTACACCAAAAGCTTCATTTACATTTTTACGATTATTCCTCAGAGCAAACATGAAGTATGTACAATTGTTGTCCTTATTTTACAGATAAAGAAGCTGAGGCTTGCAGAAGTTAAATCATCTTCCCAACATCAAGGAGCTAGGAAACAACAGAGGTGAGCTTGTAATTTTCGTCTGTTTAATCTAAATTTAAAAAAATCATAATATGGCCATTCTTGTATCCCTGCTGTGTAGCGCCTTTCCTGATCATCACGGGTTCTTATAAAATTTTGTTATGCTCCTTAATATAAAGGAGACTGGCTATAATCAAAAATTATTTATTATAAATAATTAATTTAAAATGGGGATATTTTCATTTTAATTTTTCACAATACAAACTTTGTATTTTAGTTTATATTTAAAGACTGATATTTTAATAATCAGTATTTAAATAGTGTTAAAATAAAACTACACATTTGCTTTTAAAGAATAATGCTAAAATACAAATTCCTTGCTCCAGTCTCAAAAAGTGAAAATTACACAGATGTATGATTTTTCAAATTGAATAATGTTAATGCTTTCCTCTTTCTTCTGCACGTTCAATACTCAGTCTAGTTATATGAGCTAACAATATTCTAGCCAGTACAAAGGAGTTTGTAAAAATATTGTTTATATTAACTGTCTCGTGTTTGGCACTGCTGCTCATTGTAAACATCTGGATTTTACCTCAAATACTCAAAATTGTTGACACAGCAATTTTTGATAGTATTAGAGGTGAGAAAACAAAAACAATGAGCTTGATATAAAAAAGAAGAAAGGTTTAGGAGTAGGGGCTAGGAAAAAAGGAGTGCAAATTGAGAAAAGAGGTGCAGAGATCTAGGTCAAAGGGAAAAGGTCAGGTAGATGAAGAGAAAAGTCTCGGAAGGTATGTAGAGGATGACTGAAAACAGATGCCAGCAGCAGTCAGGAAACAGCCAAGGAGAAGAGATGGTGATTGTGAAGGTTGTTCATCCCTTACATATAGAAAAACAGAAATTAAATGGTCTTTTATGTCCAGAGGGAAAGACCAAAAAGGACCCTTCTTATTCACCTTTGAAGGGAGAAACCATGAACACACTCAGTGCGCGTACACTGCAGGGCCAGCTCATTGCTCTTACAACGATGTCGTTAATGTTAATATCTACGAAAAGGACTGTTGCAGAGGCATTAATGCAGATACCAAGGACTGAATAAATGCCATATTGTTATCATTATCGTTGTTTTCATATTACTTCATTTGCTCTTCCCCAGTTTTGTATGAGTTAAAGCATTTAGAAATTAGAATAATGAAAACATAAATAATAAAAGTGTGATGGAATCATCCTGATTGAAGATATTTGCAATACAAAGATCTAAATATATTTAAATTTTTTCTTTATGTTTTTAATATAATTTTTAGGAACAATATATGGCAAAATCCTTTATAGTCACGGATAATATTTTTAAAAGAAAATATTGCATGGCGTCTTTAATAGAAAGATTTTTAAAATTTGTACATTTTAAAACAAAAAAATACCGAATAGCTAAAAAAGATAACCAAAAGTGAATGAACCTGTGTTCATAATTAGTTTGCTTTTTCTTGGGTTGATTTAAAGAAATAGTCTATAGAGAACAACACTGGAGCTTAAACAAAAAGTTTTTAAATTATAAAATAAAGGGTACAAATTTGTATTCATATTTTAAATTGAAGACTTTTTAAAAGATTAATCTAGCAAAAACTTAGATGAAGATGTTAACAGCAGTTTATGTCAGAAAGTTCTGAGGCTTATTTTCTAATAAGTGAAAGGTTATGTAATGATTATATTTAGCAAATTGCAGAAAACTGAAATATTTCCTGTCATTATGACAATATTTTGGTATGTTGTCATAACAAGAAAACGAATGTTCTTCATTTAGAAGTTTAATATTGCTAGCTATTTGCCAAATATGATATTTTAAGGTATTTTATTTCATTCTTATCTTAGAATAATTAGCATTTGGCCATTATCAAATACACTATGATCCAGAAATGTTATGTATATGCGTTAACTAGTTTAATGCATTTGGAACAAAATCTGCATTACTGAAATCTAATCCTTTTCATTTCAGACAGCTAGGGATGTGGATTTCTGTTAAGTGGAAAACATGAATCAAACAATATGAAGACAATGTGTAACTTACCAAATTATCCATTGGAGGCTATGTTCTTGGTTTTGTATAAGCAAAATATCTTGAATTGGACATGCAGTGTAATCAGCAGCTCCCTTAATATGTCATGGTTTTCTATAAGGTTCTTCCCTTTGTTTGCACAGCTGCTTTCTAGAGACCTGTGTATCCCATTTCACTTAAATTATTGTCACTGCTGTTTTAAACTTAGTGACCATTTCCAGGAAAAAAGTTACTTTGTGTAAATGTTTGATTTTATGATAACCTGATATGCTATTTCATTATCATTGATAGTTTCAATTTTCATATAGTTAAGATGTTTACATTGTTCAATATACTGTTAAATTGTGACTTCATTGACAAGAAATGTTATTCATGCAAATTTTAGCCCAGAGATAATATGATCTACAATATTCTAAAATGTAGTTTCTGCATTTTGGGAGACTGAGGCACAAGGATCCCTTCAGGTCAGGAGTTCAAGACCAGCCTGGCCAACATGATGAAATCCTGTCTCTAATAAAAATACAAAAAAACAAAGAAAAAGTTAACTGGGTTTGGTGACATGCACCTGTAGTTTCAACTACTTGGGAAATTGAGACAGGAGAATAGCTTGAGCCCGAGAGGTGCAGTGAGCCGAGATCACACCACTGCACTCCAGTCTGGGAAATAGAATGAAACCCTGTATCTAAAAATATAAACTAAAGTAAAATGTAGTTTCTTTCAACCACTTTGTTAGAACTATTATGTCAAGGGGCAAAGTGATTTGCAGATTGCTTTAATGGCTTTGAAAAGATATCTCATTTTTTCCTTCTTTTACAGACAGAATCTCACTCTGTCACCCAGGCTGCAGTGCATTGGAGGAATGATAGCTCACTGCAGCTTCGGACTCCTGGGGTCAAGTGATCCCCCTGCTCCAGCCTCCCGAGTAACTGAGATTACAAGTGCAGGGTGCCATGCCTGGCTAAAGGGTTTTGCTGTTTTGCAGGGATGGGATCTTGCCTAGGCTGGTCTCGAACTCCCAGTCTCAAATGGTCGTCCTGCCTTGGCTTCCCAAAGTGCTGGGATTACAGGATGTACCACCATGCCTGGCAAGATAATCTCAAATATTAACCTCAAAGACTATATTAGTGTTAAAAATAAAATTAATAGACACACCAATAATGATATAAACTGAATGTCAACTTACATGATTGATTTTTAAGCATGTACACTTCTAATGAAACACACTGAGGTCAATAAACTTTGCGTTAGCAACAAGAAACTGATTAGCAAGACACTGTGCTACTTGGTCTTGGTTTCTACCTACGGTGTTTGCAGTCTAACTTTTCATGTTTATTTTAATGGTCTTTCTCTCTCTCTTTTTCTCTTTCTTTCTTTCTCTTTCTCTTTCTTCCTTCCTTTCTTTGTTTCTTTGTTTGTTTCTTTCTTTCTTTTCTTTCTTTCTTTCTTTCTCTCCTTGCTCCCATTCCTCCCTCCCTTCTTCACTCCCTCCCTCCCTTCCTTCCTCTCTTTTCTCTCCTTCCTTCCTTCCTTCCTTTCTTCTTACCTTTCCCTCCCTCCCTCCCTCCCTTCCTTCCTACCTTCTTTCTTACCTTTCTGTTCCTTCCTTCCTTTCTTTTTCTTTCTTTCTCTCCTTCCTTCTTTCTTATCTTTATATTCTTTCCCTTCTTTCTTTCTTTCTTTCTCTTTCTCTCCTTCCTCCCCTTCCTCCCTCCCTTCTTCCCTCCCTCCCTTCCTTCCTCTTTTCTCTCCTTCCTTCCTTCCTTTTCCTTTTTTTCTTTCCCTTTCTTTCTTCTCTCTCTTTCTTTCTTCTTTCTTTCCTCCTTCCCTCCTTCTTCCCCCTTCCTTCCTTCTTACCTTTCTCTTCTTTTCCTTCCTTCCTTCCTTCTTTCCTTCCTCTCTTCCCTCCCTCTCTTCCTCCCTCCCTCCTTCCTTCCTTCTTTCCTTCCTTCCCTTCCCTCCCTCCCTTTCCCTCCCTCCCTCCTTCCCTCCCTTCTTCACTCCCTCCCTACCCTCCCTCTCTCTCTCCTTCCTTCCTTCCTTCCTTCCTTCCTTCCTTCCTTCCTTCCTTCCTTCCTTCCTTCCTTTCCTTCCTTCCTTCCTTTCTTCCCTCCCTCCCTCCCTCCCTCCATTACAACATTGGAACCTTCTTTGATATTTGTGATCCTGAGATCTGGGTCCTCCACCTTGACAAATATTTGATTCTTATGCAAAGAGGAACAAAGAGCCTTATTGACAGAAAGTCTTGCAACAGGATGTCTAGGTCTGTCTTTATTAATGTCTGTATCTGTATCTTTTTTTTTTTTAATTAGGAAGACTGTAGGTTTTTAAAAAATTATTATTATACTTTAAGTTCTGGGGTACACGTGCAGAACGTGCAGGTTTGTTACATAGGTATGTATACACGTGCCATGGTGGTTTGCTGCATCTATCACCCCGTCATCTACATTAGGTATTTCTCTTAATGCTATCCCTCCCCTAGCCCCCACCCACTGTTATCCCTCCCCTAGCCCCCCACCCCGGCTATCCCTCCCCTAGCTCCCCATCCCCCGACAGGCCCTTTGTTTGTATTTGTGTATCTGTAACTGTATATTTATACCGTTATCTCTATCTATATCTAAACCCATTAATATTTGTCCTAGGTAATCCCTAGATCCCAGTTTTCCCGTGGTCGCTCTATCAAGAGACAAGCCTAGAAAACCTGTGTCCCATAGTTTCTTTTCTAGTATACGGAGAATCCCTTCTGTCTATGGCAGATAAGCCATATGTATGACTGTAGTCTGAAATTCCGGAATGGAGCTAAGGAGCAACTCCGATTTGAACCTAAAGTTTTTGTGTAGCAATATTAATGATTTCCACCTCCCTGACTCTTCACGCACAGAAATACTAAACACCTTTTGCCACTCTGAGGTGTTAGTCTGCTTGCAGGGAACCTGCAGCCTATGTGTAAATTTAGAATCACTGTGGCAAGTCGGAGGTTTTACCTGGCAAATCAAATGGCATGAAATATTTTCTGATGTTTAAGGTTTTATTCATGACTTTATAAGTGAGTGCTAACTCAGCTGGATGTGTAACTGTTACGATATCATTTACGGTTTTGACATACATAAATTCTGTTTATGCAGGTTTCTTCAATAGTGGTCTCTCTGCTTCCTTGACTGGTGGATAGCGTTTAATCATTGGCAAACTGTATGTTTCCTGAAAATGTCCTAAAAAAGAGAAAGTTCATCTGGACTTTCCCTTTCTCTTCCTCTTTTCTGTCCCTCCTCCTTCTCCCCTTCTCTCCCTCTCTGCCTCCCTTTTTCCTTATTTTAAATATACATGATGTATTAGAAAAAAAGATAAACTATTTTTTTTAATTTGGAGTACTTATTTTGTTTTAACTTCCTAAATTATTTTCTTTTCAATTCTCCCTCAAAGCATGGACAAAACCAATCATTCCTTTGATTTAAATATACAGTAACAAGATCATTTCCTTGATTCACTAAGATGTATGCTAGCATGTTATTTTCTGTGAAATCTTATGATTTTAAATATGTTGAGTGTGCAAAATAAATGCTTTCAGATTATTAGCATTCCTTCTTTCAGAAAATAACCTTGTCTACTAATTCACAAGACCAGTTGTTGTAAACAGTCTTAAATCTTTTTGACTTCAATGTCCCTGTATCTTTTTTCCTATCCATTCTCTTTCTCTGTAGGTTTTAGGAAAAAAGAAAAGAAATTCTTTATTCTGAAGCTTGAGTTTTCAGCAGTGCTTTGTTTTCATATCTTCCACTTAATGTGTTTGCTCAGTGAATCCTCCTGTTATTTGGATTGTGATACATGTCATTTCCTCTGCAACCCACCATGTCTTGTGTGGTTCTTTTCCGTCAAACAATCTATCCAAGTGTTTCTCTAGTCTAAGGAAATCAACCACACTTTCCTCCATGATAACTTCTTCCAAATATACCTTTTTCTCCTCTTGACAATCAAACTCTTTAATATATACTTTTTGAGACAGAGACTAGCTCTGTCACCCAGGCTGGTACAATCTCAGTTCACTGCAACCTCTGCCTCCTGGGCTCAAGGAATTCTCTTGCTTCAGCCTCCTAAGTAGCTGGGACTACAGGCACACACTACCACGACTGGCTAAATTTTTTTTTGTATTTTTGGTAGCGATGGGATTTCATCACGTTGGCCAGGCTGTTCTCAAATTCCTGACCTCAGGTGTTCCTCATGCCTCAGCCGCCCAAGGTGCTGAGATTATGAGTGTCATCCACTACATCCAGCCTCTTATTTTTTAAAGAATAAATTTTATTGTGCATATTTAAGGTATACAACATGATGTTATGGGAAATATAGAGATAATATGAAAGTTATTATAGTGAGCAAATTAACATTGACTATAATTTCAGAGTTCCTTTTTTTTTGGCAAAAGTGGCTAAAATCTATTCATTTGACACAAATCCTACATACAGTACAGTTTTATTACTTGTAATTCTCATGTTGTACATTAGATTTGTAGACTTGCTAATCCTACATACTTGTATCCTCTGACCTCCACCCTTCCTGCTTCCTCCTGGTAACTGCTGTTTTGTTCTCCATTTCTGTGTACTTGACCTTTTCCAAAATGATTCTACATGTAAAGGAGATCAGTAATTTTTTTTCTGTGTCTGGCTTATTTCACTCAGCATAATATCCTCCAGGCTCATCCCTGTGGTGGTAAATAGCAAGATCTGATCCTTTTTTAGGACTGATTAGTATTATGTTGTATTTATATATAGAGAGCACAGTTTCTTTATTCATACCTCCTTCAATACGTAGGTCATCTTCATAGCTTTGTTATTGTAAATAACGCTGCAATGAACATAAGTGGGCAGACATCTTTATGAGATAGTGATTTCATTTCCTCTGGGTATAAATCCAGAAGACGAATTGCTCTGTTATTTTGTAGTTCTGGTTTTAATTTCTTTAGAAATCTCTATATTGTTTTTTTCTCCGACTGTATCAATCTACATTTCCAATAGTGTAAAATAATTTCCTTAATTTTGTACCTTTGCCAACATTTGTTCAATCTTTTGACTTTTAGATAATATCCGTCTTAATAGCCATAAGGTGGTGTCTTGAAGAGGTTTTAAAAAATATTTATTATTTATCGACATTTATTTTACTTGACAAATAATTGTATATATTTACAGTGTGCAGTGTGATGTTTTGATATATTCAGTCATAAAAAAGGAGGAATTTTGTCATTTTTGACAGCATGGGGTGAACCTGGAGAATATTAAGCAAAGTGAAATAAGCTAGGCGGGAAAGACAAATACTGCATGATCTCAGTTACGCATGAAATTATAGTAGTTTTGATTTGCATTCTTGATGATTGATGATGTTGATTACATTTTCATATACCTATTGGTCATTTTTATGTCTTCTTTGGAGATATATCTATTCAGATTTTTGCCCATTTTAAAATCAGTTTTTTTCCCTGGTATTGAGTTGTACGAGTTCATTATAAATTTCAATATCAACTGTCCTCTTGAGTAAGTCAGCAATGAACTCTGTAACTTCAGTTGTCACCCTTGAAATAATTATAATTTGATTCGACTTCATGTCCTGTAAAAATATTCCTTAGACACTTACAATTTTTTCCCCTTTTTTCTTTTGTTGTTCCTGTTTTCCTGTTTTGTATCCTTCATGGGTTCTTCTCCCCCTCCTCCTTCTTTCCTTCCATCCAACTGTGAGTTGAGATTTTCTTATATATTACGCTCTGTAATCTTTTTTTTTAAACCACTTTCTACTTCAGTTACTGAATTTATATATATTCTTAATTTCCAGAACACTTTCTTCCTTACTTTGCTTCTTGTGGTCTGTTTAGTTTTCTCTTTGTCTGTCTTTCCTTCCTTTCCTTAAGTTTGGACTGCAAATGCTTAATAATCTTTACAATTTTATACCTGTAATAATTGGCTTTACAATAGTTTTTTGAATTGAATTTCCTATTCTTCCTTCTCCTGTGCCTTTAAGATTTTAGAAAACTATTGTTTGTGGCTCTAAATTGCTTTTCTGGATGAATTGCTCTGGAATATTCTCTAAAAAGTGATGACAACAGTGGGATACTGTGGGAGGAAAGAATAATTTCTAACAATTTACCCTGTTTCATATCATGCCAGATTTCCATTCCTTGCTCCTAATTTCCAGTCTTTCTCATATTTTTAACTAGGTTTAGACTTTTTGTTACTTTCTCTGCATCTTATGCCCCTATCATGAGGGAAGGGAGCAAGTATGATGACTTATATGCCAAAATATGGAAGGTTCATATTTTAAAGTTATTTCTGAGAAAATTTTTCTGAAATTAAAAGCAAAACAATTATACAGAATCAAGAAAATTAACAGATTTTTACAAAGCATAATATTCTGTAGCTTTGTTAAACAAATCCAATATATGGAACATATTCAAAGCATGACCAAGCGAGGCTGACTCAGTACTCTACACACCAAGCCCACAGTTAATGAGCTTGTGAAGGTAAGGATAGAGAATATAGACATCTTGAATACAGCTGCAAGGTGATGCTGTTTACTTTCTGGATGGATTTCTGCAGAGCTCATGGGTAGAGTTTCTTCAAGTTCACTACCAGTAACATGTCTGTACATTTGGGCAACAACTTGATTACAGGTGAAAATGGCAGAATTTGCTCAAATCCCTTATTTGAAATAGAGAATTGTAAAGCCTAGTTCTGCAAATGGTACCCTAGGAATTATGTTTATTTTTGTCTTTGTCTGCTTTAGAACATAGTCCTCTCAGAATTACTTTTCATCAGGGAATAAAAAAGGCACATAGCCCACAAGATCGGTTAGCATTAAATTTGCCCACATTTCTATCTCTAACATTCTTTGAAATAGCTAGTGTTTTAATCTTCATGAAACTTCTCTTGATGAAGATCTCTTTATGAGCAGGAATACACATCAATTACTTGGCATGTTTGTGCATGTATGATAGAAAGGGCTTGGAGAAGGTAGTCTTAAAGTACAAATCTCAGAGATATTCTTGTGAATTTATATTTGTATAAAAGTGAGAGCTGAATAGCTGAGCTTGATGAGGCAAAAAGGTCAGGTATTTATATCAAGTACTCATGTCAAGCTACAAGATAAGCCTCAGATCAGACGTTTCTTCTGAAGTCTTCTGTATAACTGAACCAGAGTAGCTTATGAAGTTGGTTCCTACAAGAAGATTATCCTCTTAGAATGATCAATCTCTGAACTTAGTGCATTAAGAATTAAATCTAAGAAAATCTCTAAATTGAAATTTCTTGAGTTACAAAAAATTAATATAGGCCTAATGGTAGTTTAGATGTTGAGATTTGGTAGACGGGTTGATTTGGTCACGGTTTAAAACAGTGCTAGGTTACTCTGAACTAAAATAAAAAGAAACAATTTTATATGCATATTCTGAGTATTAAGTGAAGTAGAAGTTGCTAGAAAATTAAATCTATACATACAACAAAAATATTGAACATATATAACTACTAAATGCATTTTCACTGATAATTAAGGCATCTATACAGTATTTGTATTTTTGTTGTGTGGGTTTCCTGAAAGACTGTATCTCAGATTTCTTTTGAACTTAGAAGGTCCACCTATTTTTGTTTTGATGGTTTATTGAGAAAACAAAGCATTTGCCACATTGTAATGTCTACTGTTCAGAAAGTCTTATTTGAAGTATTAGCTGAGGTTTACTGGTAGGACTCTGTTTTATATCAGCTTTATTTTCTATCAGTTTGTAAGCATGTTGCTCCCAGACACTTTACTGCAGATGAAATTCCTGAAATCAGTGGTAGGTATATTCTCTTACCTGAAACTACTACAACTAGTTGATTTATTTGTCTACTGATGGATAGCAGGTTATTTACAGTTTTGAACTATTCAACAAACGCTTCAATAAACACATTTTTGTAAATCTTTATATGAAGGTATCCTTTCATTTGGGTAAACACAGAGAGTGGAATGTATATTTAACTTTTCAGAAAGGGTCAAGTGTTTTCCAAATTTCTAGTACTAAAATAGTACCCACCAACATTGTATGAGAGTTTCAGTTCTTCCACATCTTTGTAACACTTTGTTTGGTTAATCTTTTAAATTTTAGTTATTCAATAAATTATTTTGTGATATAGCATGTAATTTTAATTTGGATTCCCCTGAAGAGTAATGATACTGATATCTTGTCGTGTACTTATTTCCCATTCCAAATAATCTTTGGGAAACTGTTCAAATGTTTAGCTCCTTTTTCATTTGATTGCTTGTTTTCCTGTTAAATTTTTAGAGTTTTTCTTTATATATTCTTGATACAAGTCTTTTATTAGATAGTGCTTTGCAATAAATTGGTTTGATTTTTTTTTTTGCATTTTCTTAACAGTGTCTTATGAAGAGCAGAAGTTTTAAATTTTGATAACGTTTCATTTATTCGTTTGTTCTTTTATTGATTGGGCTTTTTGTGTCACATCTAAAAATCTATGCTCAACCCCAAATCACAAACTTAAAAAAAAAAATTGTTCCAGGGCTTATATAGTTTTAGGCTTTACAGTAGATCCATGATCTTTTTATGAATTGATTTTTTGTATATACTTTGAGGTATAAATCAAAATTCTTTTTTTCTTTTTCTTTTTTTTTTTTAGAGATGAAGTTTCACTCTTTTTGCCTAGGCTGGAGTGCAATGGCATGATCTCGGCTCAATGCAACCCCCAACCTCCCAGATTCAAGTGATTCTCCTGCCTCAGCCTCCCTAGTACCTGGGATTATAGATGCAGGCCACCACACCTGGCTAATTTGTATTTTTTGTAGAGACAGGGTTTCACCATGTTGACCAGGCTGGTCTTGAACTCCTGACCTCCAGCAATCCACCTGCCTTAGCCTCCCAAAGTGGTGGGATTACAGGCATGAGCCACCTCACCCAGCCCACATTTCTTTTTCATATGTGTGTCTTTTTTCCGGTTTTATTGATGTATAATTGATAAATAAAGTTATATGTATTTGGGTATTCAATGTGATGTTTTGATATATGTATGCATTGTGAAGCAATTACAGTAATAAAGCTAATTAGCATTTCTATCAACTCATAGTTACCATTATTGTGTGTGTGTGTGTGGTGAGAACACACAGAACTACTTTCTTGCAAATTTCAAGTATACAGTGCATTATTATTAATCTCTTAAAACCTTTGAGCAATATCTCCCATTTTCCCTTATCCCCCAGCTCTTTGTACTCTGTTACTATGAGTTTGACTTTTACTTTTTTAGGTTTCAAATATTAATGAGATCATGCAGATTTGTCTTTCTGAGTCTGGCTTATTTCACTTAGTGTAATGTCTTCTGGGCTATTACATGTTGCAAATAGCGGGATTTTCTTCTTTTTTAAGGCTGAATAATATTCCATTGTTTGTACACACACACACACACACACACACACACACACGTCACATATTCTTTATACATTCATCTATTGACTGACTCTTAGGATGGTTTTCATATCTTGGCTATTATAAATAATGCTACAATCTCTTGGAGACACCAATTTAATTTCTTTTGATTTATACCTAGAAGTGGAATTGCTTGATCATATTGTATTTTGGTTTTTAAATGTTTTTTTAGGAACCTCCATACTATTTTATATAATGGATGTACATCAATTTATATTCACACCAATAGGTTCTTTTTTCTCCACATCCTTGGTAACATTTATCTTTTGACTGTTTGATAAAAGTCATTCTAACAGATATCAGGTGGTATCTCATTGTAGTTTTTGATTTTCATTTCCCTGATGATTAGTGATGTTGAACATCTTTTTGTATACCTGCTGATTGTATGTACATCTTCTTTCTTTTTTACAATATATATATTTTATTGCGTTTTAGGTTTTGGGGTACATGTGAAGAACATGCAAGATTGTTGCATAGGTACATACATGGCAATGTGGTTTGCCGCCTTCCTCCCCATCACCTATATCTGGCATTTCTCCCCATGTTATCCCTCCCCAACTCCCCACCCCACGCTGTCACTCCCCTAGTTCCTCCCCACAGACCCCAGTGTGTAATGCTCCCCTCCCTGTGTCTAGGTGTTCTCATTGTTCAACATTCACCTACGAGTGAGAACATGTGGTGTTTGATTTTCTGTTCTTGTGTCAGTTTGCTGAGAATGATGGTTTCCAGGTATGTACATCTTCTTTTGAGAAATGTTTATTCAGGTATTTTTGCCTATTTTTCAATTGACTAAGTTTTTTTTCTATTGATTTGTTAAGTTTATCATGTATTTTGGATATTAACTGTTAATTGGATACATGGCTTTCACATATTTTCTCTTATTCTGTGGTCTACCTTTTGTTTTTGTTGATTTTTTCCTTTGCTATGCAGAAAATTTTTAGTTTGCTATAGTCCTACTTATTTAGTTTTGCTTTTGTCATCTGTGCTTTTGGTATCATATCAAAAAAATTATTATTAAAACTAATGTCATGGAGAGTTTTTCTATGTTTTTTTTTTTTTTTTTCTAGGAGTTTTATGGTTTTAGGTCCTACATTTAAGTCTTTACTCCATTCTGAACTAATTTTTGTGTAAGGTCTAAGAGAAGGGTCCAATTTTATGGGTTTTTTTGCATGTGAATATCCAGTTTTCATAATATCATTTATTTAAGAGGCTATTATTTCCCCATATTCTTAGCACCTTTGTTGAAAGTCGGTTGACTGCACATGTATGAGTTTACTTCTGGGCTTTCTAATCTGTTTCACTGGCCTATGTGTGTATTTTTATGTTGGTACCATACTATAAATTTGATTACTATAAATTTATACTATAGCGTAAAATCAGAAAGTGTGCTGACTCCAGTCTCTCCTGTTCAAGATTGCTTTAGCTATTCAAGATGTTTTATGTTTACATGAATTTTGCAATTGCTTTTCCTATTTTTGCAAGAAATACCATTGGAGTTTTGATAGGGGTTGCATTGGATTTGTAGATTGCTTTGAGTAGTTTTAACATTTTAATAATAGTCCTTCTTTCAATCCATGAACATGAGATATTTTTCCACCTATTTGAGTTTTCAACAGTTCTTTCATCAGTAGTATGATACTTTTCAGTGAGCAGATCTTTCATCTCCTTGGTTAATTTTCTTCCTAAATATTTTATTCTGTTTCATGCTATTGTAAATGGTGTTATTTTTCTTGATTTCTTTTTAGGACAGTTTGCTGTTAATGTATAGAAATGCAATGGAGTTTTGTATGTTTATTTTGTATCCTACAACTTTACTGGATTTACTTGTTCTAATAGTTTTGGGGATGGTCTTTAGGGTTTTCTCTGTATGATTATGTTATCTGCAGAGACAATTTTACTTCTTTCTCTCCATGTTTTTTCACTGATATACATCCAATTATTTATAGCACATTTGAAAATACTGATGTTTTCCTCCACCAAATTGCTTTTACACTTTTGTCAAAAAATCTGCTGTTTTAATACATGTGTCTTTTTCCCAGCTTTGCATTCTGTTCCATTTTCCTGTTTGTCTACCTTTATGTTAACAGTAGATTGTTTTTGCTATTGCTGGTTTTTAATAAGACTTAACATCAAGTAATTGTTGGTCTTCCAGCCTTTTTCCTTTTCAAAGTGTTTTTGAATAGATATTCAAACTTTTTGCATTCCAACACTTCACCCAGATTTTCCTTATATTAACTTTTTACATAACCAGGGTATGTTCATTGAAAAAAAAAATTAACAGTGGTACAATATCCTTAACAGACTTTAATAGCATTTTACCGATTTTTCCATGAAGGGCTTTTTACTGAGCTGGGATTCAATATAGTATACCATTTGCCTTTAGTCATTATATTTAAATTTCTCCAATCTGTGAACATTCTATCTTTCCTTGATTATTACTGCCTTAAAGAGTACTATTAAAACATTTTGTCAAATTTAGACCTGTCTGGTGTTTCCTTAGATAAGACTGGGTTCATGAATTTGGGGGGAAGTGTATTCTACCTTTTACATATTGTTGGATTTGACTGGATAAAATGTGGTTTGCCTTTTAAATTTATATTTATAGGAAATATTGGTCTATAGTTGATGTTTAAAAAATCAGCTGGGTACAGTGGCTTATACCTGTAATCCTAGCATTTTGGGAGGTCGAGATGCATGGATCACCTGCAGCCAGGAGTTTGAGACCAGCTGGGCAAACATGGTGAAACCTCTTCTCTATTAAAAACACAAAAAATTAG
>PVKV010026693.1:0-27585 GCA_004027835.1 Alouatta palliata
GCAAT
This sequence comes from Alouatta palliata, assembly GCA_004027835.1. Taxonomy (NCBI): domain Eukaryota; kingdom Metazoa; phylum Chordata; class Mammalia; order Primates; family Atelidae; genus Alouatta; species Alouatta palliata. The sequence continues at coordinate 6 of PVKV010026693.1, forward strand.
TCTCCTGCCTCAGCCTCCCGAGTAGCTGGGACTACAGGCACGTGCCACCATGCCCAGCTAATTTTTGTATTTTTAGTAGAGACGGGGTTTCACCATGTTGACCAGGATGGTCTCGATCTCTTGACCTCGTGATCCACCCGCCTCGGCCTCCCAAAGTGCTGGGATTACAGGCGTGAGCCACCGCGCCCGGCAGCGATTTCTAACTGAAAAACAAATATTCTAGGCTGGGCGCAGTGGCTCACGCCTATAATCCCAGCACTTTGGCAGGCTGAGGCAAGCGGATCACTTGAGGCCAGGAGTTTGAGACCAGCTTGGCCAATATGGTAAAACCCCTATCTCCACTAAAAATACAAAAATCGGCCATGCATAGTGGCACATGCTTATAACCCCAGTTACTTGGGAGACTGAGGCAGAAGAATCGTTTGAACCCAGGAGGCAGAGGTTGCAGTGAGCTGAGATCACACCACTGCACTCCAGCCTGGGCGACAGAGTGAGACTCTGTCTCAAAAAAAAAAAAAAAAAAAATTCCTTGTTCTCTAGTGTATTAATTAAAATGTGTAACCTTAGAAAGCCAGGAGCTTTCTTTGTCTTCATCCCTGGCTTCCGAACCTTGCCTGGCTTAGAGACACTTCTCACTCATCAGGAATTAAAGAACCATGTCGTGGTTACCAAGCTACAGTTTTTGTTCTTTATGTATCTTCAGCCCTCATGCTACATTCTGGGTCTTTCACCCAAATTGACAACAAGGTAGATATCTGTGAACTGACCTTTCCATTCCTGAGTTTCTGTGGTTAATTCTTCTCTCAGTCAAAACACCACAAGGCTTAGCATAATTGCAGAGCCCTTGCATGTAAGAATGGATCTGCTATCTGCACGTATAAAGTCAAATTGGGGATAAGAAAATTATTTCTCTGAAAACTGAGACATCGCCCTACAGTCTTCTGCAACTTGCTGCTGGGAACAGGTCTGACACCCTCCTGAAAGCAGTTTGTTCCTTTCTGAGTAGCATGTGCTCTCAGATTGAATGTTTCCATACCTATTTTTAAGCTGTCAATTAAATTACCTATTTTTAATCACTGATAAGTTAATGGATATAGCTTTGTTCTTTAGGAAATTTGCCCTATACATCATTATGTAAGTCCATCTCTAGACCAAGCATACTTTTCTCCCAGCTCAGGTAAATTTTCTAATATTCTGTCTTTGATTATTTCTTCTTTGCAGTTATTCTTCGTTCTTCCTCACAACTGGCCATGTTATTTGAAGTCTGCTTCCTCCTTCAGAATCGTATTTTTTTCATTGCTTTTATCCCTTTGTCCTTTTTCTGTGGATCCTAGGAGAGCAATTCGAGTTTGCCCGCCCCACTAGAGTATGTTCCTGGGGCTTCAGTTCCTTCCTTTATGGCCACTGTGGAGTGCTGGGCTCTGCTGTTGCAGGTGGGCATCTTTGAAGCCTTTCCTCATGTGTGGGGTGCTTTTCACTGGGGCTTGTGCCTCAGCCTCTGTCTTTGTATTATCTGAGCTCCTCTAATAATCTCTATCCTTATCGCTCACTGAGAACTTCAAATATGATCTTTAAATTCTTTTTTATTTCTTCCTAAAATTTTTTTCAAACATTGTATTTTCAACTACAGTCAGTGTATTCAGTTCAGAGATGTTCATTGGTTCGATTGGTCCATGCGCTGTAAAAACCTTATTACAGGGATATACAGCACACTTTCACCCTCTTGCCATCCTGGATCCCCTAGCTGAATGCCCCTTGAAGAGCTAAAGCTGGAAAGCACAGAGGGTTCACCCCTAGTCCTGATGTCAGTGCTTTGGAGACAGATATTCCCTGGGTGTGTGTTGTCCGCTGGGCTGAGGAAGGAAGGTTCTCTGACCCACTTAGGGTCAAGGTATGCCCTTGTGAATATGGGGAGGGGCTTAGTTTTGTTCCACCAAATAGGCTACACAGAAGAAAAAGCCTCGCCAGTCCTCCCTCCACCTGGCCAGCAGCATTGTACCTTCAGGGACCACACCGTCAGGACTCAGTGGGACATGCTCATCCCCTTACCTCCCCAGCACTGCAAGCCCAAGCCGGCAGGGAGGAGAAGAGGCAAGACCCAGGCTCAGGACAGACAAACAGTAGTCCCTTCCGCAAGGGAGGGTAAGGTGCTCTCAGGGCTTTGCCGGGTTCAGTGACAGCCACTGGGCCACCAGGCCCCTTCTCACCTACATAACTCTGGCCAACTGAGCCACCAACAATGAAAATGTCCTCAATTGTGCCCTGAGACTGTCTCATTATTGTTGAAGATAATGGAAATCCCTCCCAAGACTAACAATTGCTGACACTGTTCCTGTGCAGTTTTTTATTGCTTTTTGGCTGTTTTCTGTACTTTGATGTGTATTTTAGGAACAAGTTGGAAGAGAGATTACTCAGGGCTACAATAGCCTCAGGTCACCGCTAGGCTCCTTCTCCTTGAATCCCCATAACACAGAGGCCAGAAGCTGGCACTAACAGATTTTCAGTAAAAAATAGACAAATGAATCATGAGTTTTGGCTGAGATGTTTGGGACCAGAAACTGATCTAGATGCAGGCTGGGATGGATCTAGGGCAGGGGTTGGGATGCAACAAGTCACAAGGGAGGAGGGGCCGTCAAAAGCCTCTGAAGGCACAGACTCCACCTGAACTGAGGCAAGAGGCAACTCCAGCGTGTGAACCAGGCTGCCCAGAAAGAACAGGGCTGGATGGCAGGGCTTCAGCTGTGGGGGGCAGGGGCCCCGCCCCTGTGGAGCAGATGAGGAGCCACGGTGCATCCAGGAGTTCGGGGATAGTGCAGGTAAAGGTGGAGCTGAGTGTCTCCAGCTGCTGCCTGGGCCTCGAGGCACAGGAGAGACCTAAACGCTGTGGCCATGCCTCCAGGGTCCCTGGGCAACATCTCCACCAGTGAGCCTCAGGCCTCCGCATGCTGTCCTCGGCGTGCAGGGACCCCAGAACCCCACTCTTCATCTGACAACAAACCTGTTGCTGCCACAACTGATTCTATTTCCACACATGAAACTTTGCCCTAAATAACTCTCCCTCCCACCTCTGGACATTCACAGTGGGACGGGGAACTGGAGGGCCTCCCTGCACCCCGTGTCTTCACAAGGCAGGGCCCAGGCCCTTCGGTCAGCCGTCCCCCGCCGCGCCTGCTGAGCGAGCCCCAGCACCAGGAGCCCTGGCGCGCGTGAGAGTCGCCGTGGCCACCCGTGCCAGCATGGCCGAGGACCCCACTGTCCTCCTATCGCAGGGTGGGGTGATGGGAGACCAGAGCTGGGCTAGAATAAGTGCCCGGGTCAATAGGGGAAACAAGGAAAGAGGAGGAAGGACGAGAAAGCGAGCGCATCTGGCTCGGAAGCGCCTACCCCGCGCAAGCCCGCGCCAGCCTCCCAGCCTCGCCCTGCCCGCCACCCTCCTTCTTCCCTGAAAAGCGAGTCTTTGGCAGAAAAAAACTGCCACTGTTCCATGCCTGGAAGGCACTAGCAAATATGCCACGGACTGCGGACAGCCAGCTCTCAGGACCCTGGCCTTGGGTCACGCCCGGTGCTACTGTCACCTTGTTTATCAGAGCTGGGGTCTCCCAAACCTGCCCACCTGCCTGCTGCTGCAGTCAGGGCCGAGGGCGTCCACATGGGCTTCCAGGAAAGAATCATTCTCTCCTGGGGCATTTCCACTGCAGCTAGTTGTTCTCCAGCACATTCCACACAGGCCTTAGAGGGAGCTTTAATAGCCGGTCTACAGCAGCAGAGACTGTGGGAGCTCTGACAGCCCCTGGCTCCACGCTGGGCCTCTGCACAGGGGAAGCTGAAGCCTCTGCAGAAGGCAGGAACATGGGCAGGTGGCAGTGCAGGCGGCAGCGTTGGGGGCAGCGCAGGGGACGCACCTGTACCCAGCCTCCAGTGTGGTGCCTCCCGCCCCTCCAAACTGCCCCTGCACGCCGGCCGCAGGCTCTCTATGAGCTCGACACAAACACCGCCTGCCATACACCCTGCTGAAGAAGCCCCGGCAGATGGCACCGGTACGGACAGAAAGAAAACACTTTTCATCTTTTTAAAAACTGTGGGCCAGGCACGGTGGCTCACGCCTGTAATCCCAGCACTTTGGGAGGCCCAGGCAGTGATCATCTGAGATCAGGAGTTCAAGATCAGCCTGGTTAACATGATAAAACCCCGTCTCTACAAAAAAATACAAAAATTGGCCAGGCATGGTGGCACATGCCTGTAATCCCAGCTACTCGGGAGGCTGAGGCAGGAGAATCGCTTGAGCCTGGGAGGCGGAGGTTACAGTGAGCTGAGATTGAGCCGCTGCACTCCAGCCTGGGCGACAGAAGGAGACTGCCTCTGGAAAAAAACAAAACAAACAAAAAACCTGTGGAACTGTCCCACCTATCAAACTCATTTTTGTTGTGGAGTTTAATGAGAGGGGGGAGGAAATAGGGGAGAAGCAAAAATTATGAATAGAATGCAGATAAAAAATGTTTATTAGGAGAGACAAAAAGGATTAGATCATGTTAACATCTCTAACAATACGTAAGTCAACGTTAGGTAAGTGGCCGAGCTGAGCCTACACTGGGGCGTAATCCCAGGAACACCGGCAGGGATGGGTCTAGGGCAGGGTTTGGGCTGTAACAGGGAAGAGGATCCATCAAAACCCCGTGAAGGCACAGACACCACCTGAACTGAGGCAAGAGGCAACTCCAGCGTGCAAACCAGGCTGCCCAGGAAGAACAGGGCTGGATTGCAGGGCTTCGGCTGTGGGAGGCAGGAGCCCCGCCCCCGTGGGGTGGATGCGGAGCCACCACCATGCATCCAGGGGTTCAGGGATAGTGCAAGTAAAGGCGAAGCTGAGTGTGAGGGGTGCTCCCAAGCCCCGCCCTCCTGGCTGAACTCCGGCCTCTGCGCCTGCAAAGTGCTCTATACCATGGAGCTCTCCTTTCCCGTAACACATAGGTCCGCCCACATCCCTGCCTACTTACAGGTATTTTAATGACAACCTCCAAACATCGGTTTCTCGTCGTCCGGCCCCCCTGCCTCTGGTCCTGCCCACTTTCTCCTCCTCTCCTATGGGCCCCTTCAGTCCCAGCCCCTGCCCGGACCCACTGGGGCACATGGTCTGCTCTGTGCTTCTGTCCACCACCAGGGGCCGCCCTTCTCCTTCCGTCAGCTTCTGGCAAAAATCCCACCCAGCCTTCAAGGGCTGCTTCAGTTCCGTCATCCCCAAGAGCCAGAGTCTCAGCCGGGACTGTCCTCCAAAGGTCCACACTCCCCCTCGTAGGTATTCATGCTCTCACTGAGCCTCCCTTTGAGACCCGAGCCCCTCAGGGGCAGCGGGGATCTCCTCCTCTCTGTGCCCTTCAGCACCTCACACCATTGCCAACACTAGGACGCTCAGAAGTTTGGAGGGTGACTGAAAGTGCGGGTGATATGTGGCTCTGCCACTGTGTGATCTGTGCCCCCAACACACACACTAATTCGCCACAGTTGAAGGAACATGCTTGAGCGTTTTCATGATAATGAGAGAAAAGACAAGAAGGAGAAGGGAACAGGGGCTTCGGAGAAGTCAGGAGTATTGAAGTTATACTCACGGTGGCTCCCTGGAGTCCAGGAAATCTTGAGGGGACAGTTTAGTGGAAGACTTGATGACAAGCTCCTTCTCTTAAGAGTAACACAGTGGACCAAAATTGTGTGAAACGAACCTCTCTCACATGGCTGTGAGCTTTATAGATGTCCTTAGGAAGAACAATGTGTTACTCAAAATTCCTCTCTACCTATTCAAAGACAACTTCTTAGGAGGCCCACGAAGGGTAAAAGCTGAGTGTCCTGGGGGGCCTGAGGGAGGGAGGAACATTCCTGTCGGGACACAAAGGTGGCTGAGCTGGGCTGGGTATAAGGAGAAGGGGAAGGAGAGAGGAGGCAGGCATCCCACCCTCCATAGAAGGTCACAGAAACGCAGGGGCCTGCTGTATGTGAACTCTGGGAAACCAGTGTTGAGGGGGCTTCAGCAGGCAGAGAGGCAGACAGCAGCAGGGACTCACCAACCTGGTGCGGGCCTCATCACAGCCCGAAGAGCTCAGGTTTGGGCTAATACATCAACGTTCTCCACTGGTAGTAAGAGTCTCTACTTTCATTCATGTACACACAAATGCACACACACTCACACACAGGCTTAGCTAGCATGAAAACCAAGCGGGTGCTCCCGGTGTTTATCTGGATCAAGTTGACTTGAGTTTAGATGGCAAGCAGTAGTTTAGAGCAGGGTGCTGGCCCAGGGGGCCCACGGAGGGCCTGAGTCTTAGTGGATCCTGATCCTCCCCCAGGTCCCCCTTCTCCCTCCCCATGTACATCTATACATAGAGAGGGCTCCACCCCTGTTTGATTGGACCTTGTGAGTCCATCTGGAAGATAATTTAAAAGGGATGGAAGGATGATATACTAAGTAATGTAGAAAATGAAGTCTTGTTTACTTTAAAGATGGAGAAGACAGTTTGCCAATAAAACATAGCACTTCATTTCCCTCTAGAATTCTGTTATTAAAATTAATCTGCAATGAACTCCTGGCACCTCTCTCACAAGCCCTTCCAAAAGCTTTAAAAATAATAAAGCATGCACAAGAAGAGCAGAGTGCATTCCAGCGAGACAGCTGGACCAAATTGCCTTCTCCTTGGCGGGGGGAGTGGGAAGGAAGGCAGCTGGCAGCTTCATAAATTAAGCACATTAAGGACAAAATTAGTGAAGGAATGTCATCCCTCCATCTCTTCAGAGATATCCACAAACACAGTCTAAACATGAACATGAATTCAGCTGACAACTTCACTCTTATACACACAGGTTCCACAGAGACACACACAAACGCAGAGCCACAAACACATATGCAGAGACTTGGCTACAATCTTGACATGGTACACATGCAAAATACACGTTTGCACACACAGACTCAACATATACACGCTTCAGCAGGGATAAAGACAGAAAATACACTACGTGAAAGAAGCCCAACCTCAAAGGCTGTGTATTATATATGAAATGTTCAAAATAGGCAAATATGTAAAGACTGAAAACAGGCTGGTGGTTGCCAGGGGCTGTAGGGCAGGGAGGTGGGGGAAGGGAAAGGGGAGGGACTTTCATGCACATGGGGTTCCCTTTTGGGGAGATGAAAATATTCTGGAACTAGACAGTGGTAATGGTTATACAACACTGTGAATCTACTCACTACCACGTAATGGCACAGTAGAAAATAGCAAGTGTTATGCTATGTGCATTTTATTACAATTTTTTTGAGAAAGAAAATTTAATGAAAAAATTTTAAAAGGTGGCCTGGGTCCCAAATCAAGGTCAAGTCCCCCCTATTCCATGAACTGTTGGTAATGATGCCATTTTTACAGTTCATTTCTCCCATAGTGGGGGGATATTGGCATTAAAGTACTTAATTTTTTTTTCCCTCTGTATTGGCAGAAGCAGGTATGCTAGCTGGGAACTATTGCTATGAAAGGTGTTGTGTAGACATTAATTCACCAGGGTATGTGCAGTCTTAGTGCCTCTCCAATAGTGATGGTGAAACCCAAGCTCATACAAGTCCTTACAAGGAAGAAAACACGCAGTGCCCTGCCATTGCTTAAGCGTAGCATCAGGTGCTGGGCCCATGTGGGTTTCTAAAAGTGGCCCGAGGGAAAAGAGGGTCAGAGTTTCACAGAGATCCACCTGGGCAGAGCGAATCTTTTACCTAATCCTCTGACATGAAATGGTGAAAGGCTGATGCCTCCAGCCCTTATGATCCTCGCAGATAATGAGGTCTTGTGGTCCCCTCTCCCTCTATACCCAGTTCTGAAGAATGCTCAGCGTCAAGCGGCACAGAGACCATGCCAGGGTCCCCATGGATTCTTCCCTGGAAAGCACTCAGAGGAGGTCTGCAGTGGCCCAACCCTGCCCAGGCTGAGAAAGAGATGACATTTGGCAACCTGCGCTGTCCCCTCATTTTAAAGTCAATAATTTTACAAAACCTTTCATTTAAAACATTGGAGCAGCGTGACTTTGAGAAATGAAATACATTTCGTAGGATGTAGGCACTGTCACACACAATTTCTGCCCTTCTCTGCCCACATCCCTACTCTCTTCTTGCCAAGAAGAGGAGCCTGGGGCACCTGTGGCCACTTCAGGTGAGGCTAAGTCAGGACAGAGAGGAACTCAGACATGGGTGGGAGGAGGGCAAGAAGAGGCCATGACTTTGCTACAGTCCTTGACAGCAGCTAGTGTGAGTCAAGTGTTGATTAATACAGATAAGGTCAAGCCTAGAAGGCCAATTCTATTAAACTCAAATCTTATTATCACATCTCACATGGAGATTACAGCCTCTCAAATAATGGTAGCTATGTGCATTAGGGTGACATCGGGGTTTTTCGGGCACTGGAGAAATTCTTTTGACAGGGAAACGAATGTGCTGAAGGCAGAATGACGGATGAGGGAGCTGGGCCATCTCCTGAGAGCCCTGAGACAGGATACAATGCGGCTGTCATGCTAAGTGACATTCCGTCCCTTCAGAGGTTGGCCTGGCCACACCCACGAGTGGCCCCGGCCCCAGCAGCAGGGTCACCCTTGGGCCACGGAGCCTTTAAAGACGGTCAGGGCTGCACATCTGGGGAGGGACACGGGCAGGCGAGGTGGAGCCCACCCAGTCTCGGTGTATTGGTTTACCCAAAAACATCTCTCTGTGTTTTAGATACCTAACACATTCTAAAAGACACTTTTTCTTAACTAAGTAACAATGAAAGAATGAAATTGTGGATTATGTGCACCCCGTAATGCAGAATGAGCAGGAAAGTTTCTGTACATCTTTATTCCTAGATACATAAATGTCATAGAAATCACAATAAAATATTCTCCGTTTAATGCCATTTTATGAATTCAGTAAGTTCTTTTCCTCAAATCGGCTATCGGTAAACTTCCAGGAAGCCTCCTCTATGTTACACATGGAAAACACAAGGGCAAATGGTATTTGTTTCCTCTGGGAAATATTTGCTGATTGTAGAAAATTGTGCGAGATCCTTCACACTTACGGAAAACACCATGAGGCAGAATTGATTTCCTCGAAACTTCAAGATTGAGCCTAGAGAATCAATGCACGTACACATGTATACACATGAGCACATGCACACACACACACACACACACACACACACACGTGTAGCGGTGGGTAGTGGATGGCCCCCAAGGTCCCCGTCCCTGCTATAGAATCCCCTCCCGGGGGCTGTGAGAGAGGGGCTATTTGCCTCCAGTGACCAAAAAGGAGCTTGTCGAAGTTATGGGCCTGACGTCATCAGGTGAGCCTTTACAAGCGCCCTTCTGGAGGGAGAGACTGGAAGTGGGAAAGGACTGTGCCAGCAGCCCCGGGGCAAGGAGCTGGGGTGGCTGCTAGGAGACAACAACCGCCCCTGGGTAACATCCAGCATGAGAATGGGCGTCCCCATCCTACAATTCGAGGAATTGAATCCTGCCAACAGCCACGTGAGTCTAAAGAAACAGTCCCGGCCAAGCCTTGATTTCAGCTTTCTGAGACCCTGCACGGAGAGGCCAGCCACGTTGGGCCTGAACTTCTGCCCTAAAGAAACTGCGAAACAATAAATAGCTGTTGGTTCCCCATTGTGTGGTAATTTGTTATGCAGCAATAAAAACTCACACACTCACACCAGCACCCTTCCAACAGCCGCCAGCTTCTGAGACCATTCTGCAAACAATTCTAATAACCAAGATCCTTCCATGGCATTCGGTAACTCCTGCCTTATATCCCTAGTCTACTTCCCGAATGTCCTGCAAGTGCACTCACACACACATTCACTCACACACACACACGCACTCACATTCAAATACACACATTCACACACACATACAAATTCACACACACATGCACTCACATCCAAATACACACACATTCACACACATACAAATACACATTCACACACACATGCACTCACATACAAATACACAGATTCACACATGCACTCACAAATACACATTCATACATGCACTCACAAATATACACACACATACACATGCTCTTACAAATACATTCACACACATGCTCACAAATACATTCACACACGCACTCATACAAATACACACACACACATGCACTCACAAATACACATTCACACACACAAGCACTCACAAATACACACATTAACACACTCACACATGCACTCACAAATACACACTTGCATTCACATACAAATACACAATTCACACATGCACCCACAAATACATTGACACACATGCACTCACACACATGCTTTCACATACAATAACACATTTACACACATTCACACACACGCACTCATGTAAAAATACACACATTCACTTACACACAAATGCACTCACATACATACACACATTCACTCACACTTATACATGCGCTCACAAATATACACACATGCACACTCACATGCCCTAATAAAAATACATTCAGTCACACTCACACCTACACTTATACAAATACACATTCACTCACTTGCACACTCACATTCACTCACACTCATACACGTACACACTTGCATACATGCACTCAGTCATACACACATTCACTCACACATACACAGTCACACATGCACACACACACAGGGACTCACACACATACACATGCACTCACATACAGGCAGTCACACACATTCACACACATTCACATTCACATGCACTCACACACAGGCACATATGCAGGCACTCACGTTCACACAGGCACTCACACTCTGGCACACTCACAGGCACTCACATCCAAATACACACACACACACAGACATACAAATACACACTCACACATGCACTCACATCCAAATACACATACAAATTCACACACATGCACTCACATCCAAATACACATTCACACACACATTCACACACACATATAAATACACACATTCACACACATATGCACTCACATCCAAATATACACACATTCATATACAAATACACATTCACACACATGCACTCACACACAAATACACACATTCACACATGCACTCACAAATACACATACATGCACTCACAAATATACATACACATACACATGCTCTCACAAATACATTCACACACGTGCTCACAAATACATTCACACACATGCACTCATACAAATACAACACACACATGCACTCACAGATACACATTCACACACACTCATACACACATTAACACACTCATACCTGCACTCACAAATACATTCACACACACATTCACATACAAATACACAATTCACACACATGCACTCACAAATACATTGACACACACATGCACTCACACACACATGCACTCACACACATGCTCTCACAATAACACATTTACACACATTCACACACATGCACTTGTAAAAATACACACATTCACTTACACACAAATGCACTCATACATACACACATTCACTCACACTTATACATGCACTCACAAATATACACACTCACATGCACACTCACATGCCCTAATAAAAATACATTCACTCACACTCACACATGCACTCATACAAATACACATTCACTCATTTGCACACTCACATTCACTCACATACACATACACACACTTGCATACATGCACTGTCATACACACATTCACTCACACATACACAGTCACACATGCACGCACACACATGCACACACACACACAGGGACTCACACACTCATACACATGCACTCACCCACATGCAGTCACACATTCACACACATTCACATTCACATGTGCTCACACACACAGACACACACGCAGGCACTCACCTTCACACAGGCACTCACACTCAGGCACACTCACACAGGCACTCACATCCAAATACACACACACACAGACATACAAATACACACACACACATGCACTCACATCCAAATACACATTCACACACACATCCAAATACACACATTCACACACACATATAAATACATTCACACACATGTACTCACATCCAAATACACACACATTCACACACATACAAATACACATTCACACACACATGCACTCACATACAAATACACACATTCACACATGCACTCACAAATACACATTCATACATGCACTCACAAATATACACACACATACACATGCTCTCACAAATACATTCACACACATGCTCACAAATACATTCACACACGCACTCATACAAATACACACAACACAAACACACATGCACTCACAAATACACATTCACACACAAGCACTCACAAATACACACATTAACACACACATGCACTCACAAATACACACTTGCATTCACATACAAATACACAATTCACACATGCACCCACAAATACATTGACACACATGCACTCACACACATGCTCTCACATACAATAACACATTTACACACATTCACACACACACTCATGTAAAAATACACATTCACTTACACACAAATGCACTCACATACATACACACATTCACTCACACTTATACATGTGCTCACAAATATACACACATGCACACTCACATGCCCTAATAAAAATACATTCACTCACACTCACACATACACTTATACAAATACACATTCACTCACTTGCACACTCACATTCACTCACACTCATACACATACACACTTGCATACATGCACTCAGTCATACACACATTCACTCACACATACACAGTCACATATGCACACACACACAGGGACTCACACACATACACATGCACTCACACACAGGCAGTCACACACATTCACACACATTCACATTCACATGCACTCACACACAGACAGGCACACACACTGGCACTCACCTTCACACAAGCACTCGCACTCAGGCACACTCACAGGCACTCACATCCAAATACACACACACAGATATACAAATACACACCCACACATGCACTCACATCCAAATACACATACAAATTCACACACACACATGCACTCACATCCAAATACACATTCACACACACATTCACACACACATATAAATACACACATTCACACACACATGCACTCACATCCAAATACACACACACTAACATACAAATTCACACACTCACACATGCACTCACATCTAAATACACACGCAATCACACATCCAAATACACACACATTCACACACATATCCAAATACACACATTCACACACATATAAATACACACATTCACACACACATGCACTCACATCCAAATACACACACACTAACATACAAATTCACACACACATGCACTAACATCTAAATACACACACAATCACACATCCAAATACACACACAATCACACATCCAAATACACACACATTCACACACATATCCAAATACACACATTCACACACATATAAATACACACATTCACACACACATGCACTCACATCCAAATACACACACATTCACACACACATACAAATACACACATTCACACACACACATGCACTCACATACAAATACATTCACACATGCACTCATATACAAATAGACACACACGCACATGCTCTCACATACATTCACATACATGCACTCAGAAATACACATTCACACACACACACTCATACAAATACATTAACACACTCATACATGCATTCACAAATACATTCACACACATGCATTCACATACAAATACACAATTCACACACATGCACTCACGTAAAAATACACACACATTCACACACACAAATGCACTCACATACACACATTCACTCACACACTTATACATGTGCTCACAAATATACATTCACTCACACACACACTCACATACCCTAATACACATTCACTCACTCACACATATACTCATACAAATATATATTCACTCACTTGCACACTCACATTCACTCAAACTCGTACACACACTTGCATACATGCACTCACAGTCATACACACATTCACTCACACTCATCCACAGTCACACACATGCACTCAGACATACACACACAGGGACTCACACATACACATGCACTCACACACATGCAGTCTCACACACACGTTCACACTCTCATTCACATGCACTCACACACAGACACACAGGCACACATGCAGGCACTCATCTTCACACAGGCACACTCAGGCACTCACACATACACACTCACTCACACAGGCACACACACACATGCACACACACACTCTTAAAGAGCTCCCCGGGAGGGAGTCTGAAACAGACCTGATGCTGTGGGACCGCCAGGGCCCTCTGACTGCGGGAGGAGCCAGTGCAGGAGTCACTCCTTCTAGTAAATAGATCGCTGGCCTGAGGAGGCCAGGGCCGTCCTGCAGAGGAAGCAAGTTCTGGGGAGGATGGAAGATGGGAGGGTTCCGTGTGGGGGGTGGAGTACAGAAGGCTCTCGAAGGCGGCGGGAGTGGGAGGGGGAGCCTGACAGATGCCCAGGAGGTGGCAGTCAGGTTCCACCGAGTCTGAGCTCTTTCACGGGAAGGTCGGGGCCTGGAGCTGGTAAGGGGTTCCCGCACTGTGGATGTGGCAGAGAGCTCTGCGGGCCATGTGGAAAGGGACTGGGCCAAGGGCGCCGGGGCAGACACCATTATCCAGGTCAGGCCTCGGCAGGGATGGCGGTGGGGAACTGCCAAGTAGCTTCACAAGGGGCTCCTGCAGGGCAGAGAACGGGTAAGGGCAGTGCAGCCCTGCTGAGGGATAGAAGCATCTGCTGGAGCAGAAACAGGGAGAAAGGGCCCGGGCATCCCCCTAGAAGTCAGTTGAGAGAGCAAAAGAGCAGGCCCTTATCCCACCAGGATAGGTGCCCCCGGCAGAAAACAAAACAAAACAAAATGTAAGGATGCAGTTCTCCCCTGTTGCCTTTACGTTCTCAGCTAAAGACCTGAGGGGCCCAGAGTGAGGCTGAGGGTGCCATGGAGGCAGCACGCCATACAACTGTGGGGCCTGCATGGCTCCGAGAAACTGAAACCCACCGGGGCTCAGCTCCTCTGGGAAGCAGCCAAGGGGGTGCCCTGTCCTGGCAGGAGCATGGCTACAACCCCCCCCCACAGCCTTGCCCACCTCCCCCTCGCCCACTGTCACATATGCTCACTGCCCTGCCATGCCCCTGGGACGCCCTTGTCATTTAGGGGTAACCAAGTCCTCATGCTGTGATCCAATCGTTTCTCTCAGGGAGTAAGGGACTTCAAGAAGACCATGGACAGGTGCTATTACACAACTTCTTCACTGTAATTCTCCTGCCAGTACTTTCTCACTGTTTAAAATCAATAAGGAGGAGGTACTGTGTTAGTCCGTTTTCATGCTGCTGATAAAGACATACCCAAGACTGGGCAATTTAGAAAAGAAAGAGGTTTATTGGACTCACAGTTCCAGATAGCAGAGGAAGCCTCACAACCATGACGGAAGGCAAAGAGAAGCAAGTCACGTCTTCCATGGATGGCAGCAGGCAAAGAGGGAGAAACTGGACAAGGAAATTCCCCTTATAATACTATCAGAGCTCATGAGATATAATCACTATCACAAGAACAGAATGGGAAAGACCTCCCCTCATGATTCAGTTTCTTCCCACCAGGTCCCTCCAACAACATGTGGGAATTCAAGATGAGATTTGGGTGGGAACAGAGCTAAACTATGTCAAGTACCAAGGATAAAACCCTGGGAGCAGCGGAGGGGCCACCAGGGGCAAGAATGAGAAGAGGGTAAAGAGCAAGTCCAGGGCCCCAGGAGTGTGGGTCCCAGGCAGAGGCAGCCCCAAATGCAGAGAACAGGCTCTCCCTTCCTCCCAGCCCCTCTGCTTGCCACCAAAAGCTGACTCTGAAAACCAAGCTCACAGTGACCAGTGAGTGGGCAGGAAGCTTCCTGCAGGTTGAAAGCACAGAGGAGAGAAGAGGTCTCGGGAGCAAGACCAAAGTGGCACTTGGGGGGCCTGGGGTCATGGCAGGCGATTCACATGGCCAGGGTCCCACCTCCCTGTCAGAGTGCAGGGCAATCAACTGGTCTCTGGGTCAGGATGGTGCCTCACCACTCACCATTGCACACCCCTTCCAGAAAGAGGCCTGTGGCCACCTGGATTCTCCCCCAGCAGAAAGAATGTGGAGTTCAGTGCGTGAAAGTCTTTTCCTCAGTCTGTTCAGGTAGACGTATCACTGGTGGTCCAAGATGCTGATCAAAACAGAGCTTCCACCTCAGCCTTGACCAATGACGGACGTTCTGATAACATTACTGTGTATGGCACCATCACAGGCCAAAACTCATAACAATGTTTTGTTGAATCTAATTTTTGTGATACTGCATATTTTTTGAAATAAATGTATATTTTACTAGACACTGAGTCAATTCCATAAACACCTGTGGGTGCCAGCAGGGGTGCTATGAGCAGAGGCTATTGGAGAGATGAAGGCTCCTGCTGCTGGGAGACTCACCAGCCATAACCCATGTGCTATGTGTTGGGTGAGGGGAGTCTGGGAAGGTTTCACCCAGGAAAGGACGTTGAGCAGGGATGGGGGAGGAGAGGACCAGGTGGGGTTTGTTGGGAAGATAAGAGAAAGACAGTGCAGAAAGAGGCAATCACTCCTGCAAAGACCAAGATCTTAAAGAATTAAACTAAGGAAGTGCCAATATAAATAGAGGAAGGGGGAAATACGAGAGCCATTAGAGGAGAGTGAATTCCAAAGGCTTCCACCATGGGGGCTAAGGAGCTGAGGCATTCAGCATGACCCCCTGTGAGGGAGCAAAAGTGGCGTCACCAGTGAAGACTTGGAAGTGGCTGGAAGAGCAGGCTGCAGGAAGGAAGTGAGTTCCTTCTTGACTGTGTCTGCTGCACATTCCAAAGCTGCTGTCTGCTAGGTGAGTTCATCTGGAGACCAGGAAGCAGGAGCAGTGGTAAAATAATAATAATAATAATAATAATAATTAATTAAAAGTGTTTTTAAAAATTCCTGGAGTGTGAGTTACTCAGAAAAAGCATCTGTGAAATTGGCAGAGAGTAGAGCCATGTGGAGCACACATTTCCTACAGAGTTTGTAGGGTAAAAACACATAGGAGGTGGGAGCAGATACAGAAGATGTGGTTGCAGCGACTGATGAAGAACAGACACTGCAAGAAAGAGCAAGGGACACGTGGACCCGCAGGCATTATCACTGCGAGCTGGGGAGAAAAGCACTTCCTGGGTACCACGTGCTTCGTCTGTAAGGCCTCTTCAGTTTCCCCAGAGTCTCTGTGCAGTTTACTTGCTCTCTTCCCCATTTTATAGATGAGAAAAAGAAGTCTCAGAGCTGGTCAGTGATGAGTCCAAAATCACACCGCTCTTACCAGGTGGAGCTGCTGTGGGAACTTACCGCAAAGCACATGCTCCTTCCACTGTGCCGGGCAGCACCGCATTTGTCACAGAAGAACAGGAAGGTCACATCTTCAGATTCTGGAAAGAGAACAGGTGAGAGGCATGACTGTCACCTGCCTGCAGGAGAGCAGTTTCAGTGGAGTTTGGGAAGTTGGAGCCAGGTTGCAGAGACTAATTGAGGGGCTGGATGGGGAGCAACGTAGGCCAGGCCAGCTTCTCTTGCCAGAAAGAAGTTCAACCGTGACTTGAGACCGGCCTCACTCAGGCTTCGTAGCGAGGGCATTTTCGCTTTCTCTCTCTCTCTCTCTTTTTTTTTTTTTTTTTCCTGTTGGTGTTTTAAGCTTGTGCAGGCTCTTAATCTGTAGGGGAAAGAGCCAAAGAAGGAAACATGGAGGACTCGGGAAAGTAAGAAGTTAAATAAAGGAAAGAACAAAAAAGGAAGAACATATTTCCATTAAATAAAGGAAAGTACTCAAGAAGAAAGAGGTGAAGGTGTCAAGATGGAGAAGGAGGAATTATCCCCAGACGAGAGGGCAGCGCGTTTGCTTCAGAGACCTGAGAACAGCAATGAAGGGCATTTGTGGGCTTGGGGCCAGGAAGCTGAAGGAATCCTCTTCTGACCTAGGGAAGGATGTGCATGCCAGCAGGGGCTGAGATGGGGCAATGGGAAGAGGGACTGAAGGAGCATGGTAACAGCAGAACGGCGGTTCCCTGAGGAAGAAGAGCATGCCCAGCTGAGCCCTGTGTGCCCCCAGCAGGAGACCTCACACCGTCCTTAAACCAATCACGTAACTCTCCCGTCTTCTTGGCCAGCCTCAGCTGCAGGTGACCAGGAGGAGAGAGCAGACGGCTCTACGGGTTCACAGTTGAGCACTGGCAGAAAGTCAAGGGGAGAGGGACTGGCAGGGGCTGGAATGACCTTCAGAAGACATTTACGAGAAGAAAGCCATGTTGCAATGTGTGTTGTAATGGGAATTGGCAAGACCTTTATACCACCAAGCATCTAAGGGTGCAGTTTTGAATCATGTCAAGATAGTTCTACTTGGAGCTTTGTTTAAAGGTTTCCTAATCTTCTCCCCCATCCGCCTCTCTTTCAACACATAGTAGATAAATGCTAAATAGACAAACATCCCACTTAGCCTCAGTAACAGAGGAAACCCAAGCTGTAGGGTCATCTAAGATGCATGGAGGAAAAATGTGAAATGTCCATACGCACAGGCGTGCTCAGTCTCCACGTGCGGCCGGGGTCCCTGATGCTGTTCCTCTCCAGAATGGCAAGCCCATCCTTTGGGGCTCTGCATCCTCGGAGCTGTCTTCTTCCACATTCTTCTCCTCACAGCAGTCTTTGTTCCCTCATCTGTCCCAGGACTTGAGGGGCTGAAGCCCTCCAAAATTCTAGCAGTTTATGAGCCCTCCTCCTCCTTCAGCAGCTGCTCTGCAGCCATTTCTTCTGCATCCTCCTAAGACACTATAAGAAAGGGTGAACTCTGCCCCAGAGTGCTGGGTGACTCAGTCCTTCCTAACTTCCAGATGGATGGCAAGCCTGGGGCTGTCAGCAGGGGCACGGGCCAGGGACAGACAGAAAACAAGAACAAAAAAGAATGTCGCCTTTTGGCCCTCTTCCCAGAGTCTTGCACCTCGTCGCCAGTCTTATTAATCATTTGGTCCAAAATATTACCTTAAAAAATATGATGAAAGTAAGCCACTCTTTAAAAAATCATGCAACTGTCACTATGGAAAACAGTACTGTGGTTCCTCAAAATATTAAACACAGAATTACCATCTGATCCAGCAACTCAACTCTATTTCTAGGCATCTATACAAAAGAACTGAAAGCAGGATCTCAAACAGACATTTATACGCACATATTCACGGTAGCATCGTTCACAACACCCAAGAGGTAGAAACAACCCAGTGTCCATTGATGCATGAACAGATAAGCAAATTGTGATATAGACATGCAATGGAATATTATTCAGCCTTAAAAAGGAGGGTCATTCTGACACATGTTGCTACATGGATGAACCTTGAGGTCATTCTGCTACCTGAGATAAGCTAGTCACAAAAGGACAGATGCTGTTTCATTCCACTTATATAAGATGCCTAGAGTAGTCCAATTCCTAGAGACAAAGTAGAATGGCGGTTGCCAGGGCCTGGGGGGAGGGGGAAATGGGGAATTGTTTAATGGGTACAGTTTCAGATTTTCAAGATGAAAAGACTTCCGTGGATAAACGGTGGTGACGATTGCACAGCAGTGTTCAATGAACTTAATGCCACTGAATTGTACACTTAAAAATGGTTAACATGATACGTTTCATGTGATGTGTATATTACCAAAATAAAAAAAATTTTAATCACAAAAATGCTTTCTTCTTCCGTACTCCAGGATCAGCAACCACACTTCTGCCCCAAGGAGTGAAGCAGAGAAGAGAGCTCACCCGCTGCCCGGGACCTGATGAAAGATCCAAGCAGACAGGGGCCCCCTGCGGAACCCTGGACACAGAGCTGCCTCCCTTTCCGGTAGCAGCCAGGACTCCTGACTCCGGATGCAGGGTCCCCGCCCGCGTCCTGTGACAGCCGCCACGCGCTGCGCAGCCCGGGCAGACTGCTCCCACTCCGCGCTCCCCCCCTGGGCCCCCCGCAGCTCTCCTGCGCAGTGGCCATGCTACCCTCCCAGTCTCCATCAAAGACACAAATCAGTGAAATTCTGCCACTACTCCAGACAGAAGCGAACGTGAGGGGGCTGGGAGCCTCCGCCCCTGGAAGGAGCGCGCGGTGCCATTGTTGGATGGGGACGCAGGGTCGGGCACGAGAGGCAGCTCGGAGGAGGGCGCGGCCGGAACGGGGCGCAGCGGACAGGCTGGGCTGGGACCCCTGGCGCTTTCCCACGCCTGTTCCAGAGGGCCCAGCAGCGCCCTCTGCCGGACAAGCCCAGAGCGGTGTGCGCGCCCCCGGGGCCCAGAAGCTGTCCCTGCTGTGCCTGGGACGCGCAAATTCGAAGCCCAGCTCTCCGGAGGCACGGGACTTCTGGCGGGTATTATTTTTTTACCCCTCTTCAAAAGGCCAGGATGTCTTAGATCTGGGCACTGCGTTTCTAGTGTCCCTCTGAATCCACCAGTGAATGAACCCATTTCCAGGAAGCTGAGTCGTGCAAAATGCGAAAGAGTGAACCCGGGGTGGGGGGGTTGAGGGGGGTCGAGAAGGGCGTTCCCGACGAGGGCCCCATGGAAGAGAGCTTGCAGGTGTGAGGGCTCGGCCCACGGTGTAGGCCTGGCTTCTCCCTTCCCTAAAACGTCCTTGTGCAAACGAGTCACTGACCACGGCGGAAAGGCTTGCCGGGCCGGGCTCTCCGCAGCCTGCACCGAGCTCGAGGCGGGAGGTGAGAGGGCTCCGGACCCCGCCCTTCCCTCTTCCTCCTGCTCACAGCTTCGGGGTCACCCCGGACCAGGACCTGGCCCTGTGGACCTCACCGGCTCACAGTGGTCACCGAGCCGCCCGGGTCCTGCTCACTTCCAGCTTCCTCTGCTTTCTGAATCTCCACCCTGATGCCCTCCCTACCGGCGTCACTTCAGGCCACTGATCTCACCTCCGTCGGCGGCTTCCTGTCCTGCCGCAGCTGGAACTCCATGGCCCTTTCCTTAAAGCGCTGACTTGGAGACGCCTTCAAGGCCCTGGCCCCTGGTTCAGCCCCTCACCCTCGCGTCCCTTCTGCTCTCTGCCTGGGCCGCTGGAGGTGTTGGGAGAGGGCGGCTTTGTGCACTGTGACCCCGGCGGGACCCACGGCGGCTGGAAGCGAATCCCCCTGCAGTCCCACGCCACCCACTCTCCCACGCGACTCCTCACATCCACTCCTCTCCTCAGCCTCCCAGCATCTCTTGGGCCCACTCCGGGGTGATGGTCTTGCTTCTGTCACCATGAGAAGGCAGGGGTCAAGGGATAGGGGATCGGCACAGGCCGCCTCCGACATCCCGCCCCCGTGTGCCATCTGCTTCCCCTTTGGCCCCGGTCCTGCCCTAAGACCTCCCCGAGAGCCCTCTGGGCCAGACCCCCTCCCGCACACGCAGGCCATCGACTCAGCCACCAGCCACGCCCTCACCTCCAACTTCACCCTCCTCTAGGTTATTCCAGTGAAGGCCAAATCCAGTAGGGGTTCTCCACCTTACAAAGGCTTCCTCAAGACCCCACACCCCTCTCCCCAGCAACCTCCCCCTTTCGCCACTCCTGTTTCTCAGTCACACCCTGACACATTAACCTTTACCCCAGCACTCCACCAAAACCACTCCGACATTGTCACTGTCACTTTTCCCCCTCGCCCTGCGGTGCTCTCCGCCGTACTGGGCACTGCTAATAATTCCCACCTTGCAAGGCTTTCCCACACCGTAGTCTCCACCTGGCCCTCGCTCCCCAGCCCCTCAAGCCTCCCCACAGCTTCTGTCTCCCAGGGGAACCCAGCTTCAGGGGTGGTCTCTGCCCCTCTGAAGGCACACTCCTGCCCTGAGGATTTCACCCACCCTCACTGTTTAAAGGGCACATTTCCGCCTGTGAGTTATGAAGGAACAGCCCTGTCCCAGCCAGCTTCTCACAACAGCTCCACACTTGCGTTTCCTGTAGTCCACCAGACAGCTCCTCCCAAATGCCAAACCTTAAACTGAAAACACAAAGGGCAAAGTCCTGATTCCCCTCATTTAAAAAAAAAAAACAGTCCAATCTAGGATCCAAGATGGGCGAATAGGAACAGCTCTGGACTGCAGTTCCCAGTGAAAACACAGAGGGTGAGTGATCACTACATTTCCAAGTGAATTTTTACTGCCCACAGACCAGGAGATTCCCTGGGCGGAAAAGGGCCGTGAGTCTCCAGCATGGTTGAAACAGGGAGCCAGGTGATCTGGCTCAGCTGGTCCCACCCCCCACAAAGACCAGCAATCTGAAACGCTCTGGATGGAGAGCTTTACAGCAAGCACAGCTGGACCAGGGATAGTCCAGCCCTGTGGGGGGAAGGGCGTCCACCATTACCGAGGCAGTACACCACTACCGAGGCAGTCCACCGTTACCGAGGCAGTCTACCGTTACCGAGGCAGTTCGCCGTTATGGAGGCAGTCCGCCACTACCGAGGCAGTCTGTCATTACTGAGGCAGTCTGCCATTACTGAGGCACTCTGCCATTACCGATGCAGTTCTAACTATACCCCTATAAATGAAACTGCAAGGAAGTTCACACAGCAGGTGGGCAGAGCCCATGGCAGCTAAGCAGTGCCTCTGCTGGCAGACCGTGACTAGGCTACCTCCTTGCTGGGCAGGGTATCTCTGAAAAAAGGGAGCAGAATGACAGGAACTTATAAATAAAGCCCCACCTTCCTGGGAAAGAGCACCTGGGAAACAAAGGTGGTTATGAGTTCCACTGCAGCAGACTTAAACGTACCTGCACAGCAGCTCTGAACAGAAGAGTGGAGGCACAGCTCAGCACTTGAACTCCTATAAAGGACAGACTATCTCCTCAAGCAGCTCCCAGCAAAGATACACTTCATGAAGGAGAGCTGAGGCTGACATCTGGCGGGTATGCTTCTGGGACAAAGATAATAGAAGAAGAAACTGGCAGCAACCCTTACTGTTCTGAGCTGCTGCAGGTGATCCCCAGGCAAGCAGGGCCTGGAGTGGACCTCAGCAGTCCTACAGCAGAGGGGCCAGACTGTTAGAAAGAAAACTAAGAAACAGAAAGAAATAACTTCATCAGCAACAAAAAAGGACGTCTACTCAGAGACCCCATCTGATAGTCACCAACCACAAAGACCACAGGTAGATACATCCACAAAAATGGGAAGAAACCAGCACAAAAAGGATGAAAACACCCAAAACCAGAATGCCTCCCCTCCTCCAAGGGATCAAAACTCCTCTCCAGCAAGGGAACAAGGCTGGATAGAGAATGAGTCTGATGAATTGACAGAAACAGGTTTCAGAAGGTGGGTAATAACAAACTTCTCTGAGCTAAAAGATCATGTTCTAACCCAATGCAAAGAAACTAAGAACCTTGAAAAAAGAGTTGACGAAATGCTAACCAGAATAAACAGCTTAGAGAGGAATATAAATGAATTGATTGAGCTGAAAAACACAACATGAGAAATTCGCGAAGCATACACAAGTTTCAATAGCCGAATCGACCAAGCAGAAGAAAGGATATCAGAGATTGAAGATCAACTCATGAAATAAAATGAGAAGGCAAGATTAGAGAATAAAGAGTAAAAAGAAATGAACAAAGCTTCCAAGAAATATGGGATTATGTGAAAAGACCTAATCTATATTTGATAGATGTACCTGAATGTAACAGAGAGAATGAATTCAAGCTGGAAAACCCTTTCAGGATATTATCCAGAAGAACTTCCCCAACCTACCAAGGCAGGCCAACATTCAAGTCCAGGAAATACAGAGAATACCACAAAGATATTCCTCAAGAAGAGCAACCCCAAGGCACATAATCATCAGATTCGTTGAAATGAAGGAAAAAATGCTTGGGGCAGCCAGAGAGAAAGGTCGGGTTACCAATAAAAGGGAAGCCCATCAGACTCACAGATCTCTCACCAGAAACCGTACAAGCCAGAAGAGAGTGGGGGCCAATATTCAACATGCTTAAAGAAAAGAACTTTTAACCTAGAATTTCACATCCAGCCAAACTAAGCTTCATAAGCATAGGAGAAAGAAAATCCTTTACGAACAAACAAGTACTCAGAGATTTCATCACCACCAGGCCTGCTTTACAAGAGCTCCTGAAAGAGGCACTAAACATAGAAAGGAACAACCAGTACCACCCACTCCAAAAACATACCAAATGATAAAGAGCATCGACACACTGAAGAAACTGCATCAACTAATGGGCAAAACAGCCAGCTAGCATCAAAAGGCAGGATGAAATTCACACATAACAATATTAACCATAAAAGTAAGTGGGCTAAATACCTCAATCAAAAGACACAGGCTGGCAAATTGGATAAAAAGTCAAAACCCATCAGTGTACTGTATCCAGGAAACTCATCTCACATGCAAGGATACACATGGGCTCAAAATAAAGGGATGGAAGAAGAACTACCAAGCAAATGGAGAGCAAAAAAAAAAAGCAGGAGTGGCAATCCCAGTCTCTAATAAAATAGACTTTAAACCAACAAACATCAAAAGAAACAAAGAAGGGCATTACATAATTGTAAAAGGATCAATGCAACAAGAAGAGCTAATGATCCTAAATAAATACGCGCCCAAAACAGGAGCACCCAGATACATAAAGCAAGTTTTTAATGACCTACACAGAGACTTAGACTCCCACACAATAATAATGGGAGACTTTAACACTCCACTGTCAATATTAGACAGATCAATGAGAAAGAAAATTAACAAGGATATCCAGGACTTGAACTCAGATCTGGACCAAGCAAACCTAATAGACATTTACAGAACCCTCCACACCAAATCCACAGAATATACATTCTTCTCAGCACCACATTGCACCTACTCTAAAATTGGCCACATAATTGGAAGTGAATCACTCGTCAGCAAATGCAAAGAACGGAAATCATAACAAACAGTTTCTCAGACCACAGTGCAATCAAATTAGAACAGAGAACTCAGAAACTAATTCAGAACTGCATAACCTCATGGAAACTGAACAACTGGTTCTTGAATGTTGATAAACTGGATAAACAATGAAATGAAGGCAGAAAATACAGATGTTTTTTGAAACCAAGAATGAAGACACAATGTACCAGAATCTCTTGGACACATTTAAAGCAGTGTCTAGAGGAAAATGTATACCAATAAAGGCTCACATGAGAAGCAAGAAAAGATCTAAAATCGACACCCTGTCATCAAAATTGAAAGAGCTAGAGAAGCAAGATCAAAAAACTCAAAGGCTAGCAGAAGACAAGAAATAACTAAGATCAGAGCAGAACTGAAGGAGATAGAGACACACAAAAAAAACCCTTCAAAAAATCAATAAATCCAGGAGCTGGTTTTTTGAAAAGATCAAAAAGAGACAGACCACGAGCCAGATTAATAAAAAAGAAAAGAGAGAATAATTACATAGATGCAATAAAAAACGATAAAGGGGATATCACCACCGATTCCACAGAAATACAAACCACCTTCAGAGATTACTATAAACAACACTATGCATATAAACCAGTAAACCTGGAAGAAATGCATAAATTCCTGGACACTTGCACCCTCCCAAGCCTAAACCAGGAAGAAGTTGAAACCCTCAATAGACCAATAACAAGGGCTGAAGTTGAGGCAGCAGTTAACAGCCTACCAACCAAAAAAAGCTCAGGTCCAGATGGGTTCACAGCCGAATTCTACCAGACATACAAAGAGGAGCTAGAACCATTCCTTCTGAAACTATTCCAAACAATATAAAAAGAGGGAATCCCCACCAAATCTTTTTTATGAGACCAACATCATCCTGATACCAAAACCCGGCAGAGACTCAGCAAGAAAAGAAAACTTCAGGCCAATATCCATGATGAATATAGATGCAAAAATCTTCAATAAAATACTGGCAAACTGATTGCAACAGCACATTCAAAAGCTTATCCACCATGATCAGGTAGGCTTCATCCCAGGATGCAAGGCTGGTTCAACATATGAAAGTCTATAAATGTAATTCACCACATAAACAACCAAAAACAAAAACCACATGATTATCTCAACAGATGCAGAGAAGGCCTTCTACAAAATTCAACAGCCCTATATGCTAAAAACTCTCAATAAACTAGGTATCAACAGAATGTATCTTAATAAAAGCTGTCTATGACAAACCCACAACCAATATCCTACTGAATGGGCAAAAACTGGAAGCATTCCCTTTGAAATCTGGACAAGG
This sequence comes from Alouatta palliata, assembly GCA_004027835.1. Classification (NCBI taxonomy): domain Eukaryota; kingdom Metazoa; phylum Chordata; class Mammalia; order Primates; family Atelidae; genus Alouatta; species Alouatta palliata. Next base: position 26,083 of record PVKV010026693.1, read on the forward strand.
ATGCCCTCTCTCACCACTCCTATTCAATATAGTATTGGAAGTAGCATTCCTATACACCAATAACAGACTTAAAGAGAGCCAAATCAGGAACTGCCATTCACAATTGCTACCAAGAGAATAAAATACCTAGGAATACAGCTAACAAAGGATGTAAAGGACCTCTGCAAGGAGAACTACAAACCACTGCTCAACAAAATAAGAGAGGACACAAACAGATGGAGAAACATTCCATGTTCATGGTAAGGAATAATCAATATCATGAAAATGGCCCAAAGTAATTTATAGATTCAATGCTATCCCCATCAAGCTACCAATGACCTTCTTTACAGAACTGGAAAAAACCACCTTAAACTTCATATGGAACCAAAAGAGAGCCTGCATAGCCAAGTCAATTCTAAGCAAAAAGAACAAAGTCAGAGGCGTCACGCTACCTGACTTCAAACTATACTACAAGGCTACTGTAATCAAAACAGCATGGTACTTGTACCAAAAAATATAGACCGATGGAACAGAACAGAGGCCTCAGAGGCAATGCTACACATCTACAACCATCTGATCTCTGACAAACCTGACAAAAACAAGCAATGCAGAAAGGAGTCCCTGTTTAATAAATCGTGTTGGGAAAACTGGCTAGCCATGTGCAGAAAGCAGAAACTGGATCCCATCCTGACACCTTACACTAAAATTAACTCCAGATGGATTAAAGACTGAAACATAAAACCTAACACCATAAAAACCCTAGAAGAAAATCTAGGCAAAACCATTCAGGACATAGGCATAGGCAAGGACTTCATGGCTAAAACACCAAAAGCATTGGCAACAAAAGCCAAAATAGACAAATAGGATCTAATTAAACTCCAGAGCTTCTGCACAGCAAAAGAAACAATCATTAGAGTGAACCAGCAACCAACAGAATGGGAAAATATTTTTGCAATCTACCCATCTAACAAAGGACTCATATCCAAAATCTACAAAGAATTAAAACAGATTTATGAGAAAAAAACAAACAAACCCAAAAGTGGGCAAAGGATATGAACAGACACTTTTCAAAAGAAGACATATATGAGGCCAACAAACATGAAAAAATGCTTATCATCACTGGTCATTAGAGTAATGCAAATCAAAACTACATTGAGATGCCATCTCACGCCAGTTAGAATAGCCAGGCACGGTGGTGGCTCACACCTATAATCCCAGCACTTTGGGAGGCCGAGGCGGATGGATAACAAGGTCAAGAGATCGAGACCATCCTGGTCAACATGGTGAAACCCCGTCTCTACTAAAAATACAAAAATTAGCTGGGCATGGTGGTGCACACCTGTAATCCCAGCTACTCAGGAGGCTGAGGCAGGAGAATTGCTTGAACCCAGGGGGCGGAGGTTGCGATAAGCAGAGATTGTGCCATTGCACTCCAGCCTGGGTAACAAGAGTGAAACTCCATCTCAAAAAAAAAAAAATCTGGAGACAACAGATGCTGGAGAGTATGTGGAGAAATAGGAACAC
>PVKV010026694.1:0-27581 GCA_004027835.1 Alouatta palliata
TACAAAAAATAGCCGGGCATGGTGGCACGTGCCTGTGGTCCCAGCTACACGGGAGGCTGAGGCAGAAGAATCGCTTGAACCCAGGAGGCGGAGGTTGCAGTGAGCCGAGATTGTGCCACTGCACTCCAGCCTGGCAATAGAGCAAGACTCTGTCTCAAAAAAAAAAAAAGAAAGAAAGAAACAGAAAGGAAGGGAGGAAGGAAGGAAGGAAGGAAGGAAGGAAGGAAGGAAGGAAGGAAGGAAGGAAGGAAGGAAGGAAAGAAAGAGAGAGAAAGAGAGAAAGGAAAGAAAGAAAGAAAGAGAAGAAAGAAAGAAAGAGAAAGAAAGAAAGAAAGAAAGAAAGAAAGAAAGAAAGAAAGAAAGAAAGAAAGAAAGAAAGAAAGAAAAAGAAAAAAGAAAAGAAAGGAAGGAAGGAAGGAAGGAAGAGGCATTAGCTTGGCCACAACATTTATGTGGCCTGAAGACACATTTTCCATGGTGTCATTAAAAGGTTCCAAATATATTTCTTTCCTTAAACATTTGGAGATTTGGTATCACAAGCCAGATGTCTGGTTTCTTTTTGAAAGGGTCAAGTCTGGCAACCACCTTCTAGCCTTTGCGGTTGTACTGCTTCCCCGGGTCACCTGTCTGCAATGTTCGTACACAAGGAGTATTTGCAACAGTTTTCTCACGCCTACGCAAACGGTTTTCTTTTTATTTCTATTTTACTTCATTTCAATTCATTCTGTCTCCATGAAATACACTCTACCCAGGGTCCTCTGTAGTCCAGTTTCCTCCTGCTTCTGATTGGTTCTCATTCACCTGTGAAATTTCCCCGACTGCCTCATGTAAAGAAGTCATAGCCCTGGTACACACCTCCAGGACTGCCTTATAGCAACGCTGATCCACTACTGAGAGCCTACAGTGTGACGGTCACTCATTCACAATTAATCCTCAGCCAGTTCCAGGTGCTTATAGGTCAAGACAGGAGTCACAGGCAGGCCAGCAGCATGCCTGGCCTGGGCCTTTCCCACTGGGCATGCTGCCACCACCCACAGTGTCATGCCACACACATGTCTTGGTACAGGGGCTGTCTGAGCCCCCAGGAGACCAAGACCTGCTTGAGCACCAGGACGCCCAATCCAACTGGGTGTCCCAGTGCCTGGTACTGAGTCTGGTGCACAGCAGGTGCTCCATAAATGCTTACGGATAGAAAGAAAGAAAAAGAAGAAAAAGGAAAGCAAGGAAGGAGGGCAGGAGAGAAGGAGGCTGAGTGGAGGGAACGTTTGCATTGACTGCCCCTGAGTATTCAAAGCAGCACCTGAACACACAGCCTTGCCCTGGCACTAAAGCAAAGGGAGAGAGCAGTGCCTGGACCGCGCATGCTGCTTGCGTCCCATCTCCTCCTGCACTGAGTTGCCAGGCTGCGGGGAGATGGCAACACGGTCACTAGACCCACTCAGACCCGGACCATATTCCCCAAGAAGCGGACGCGGTCAGCCACCATGGCATAGCAGCTTTTCCATCACAGGTTAGATTCTGGAGTCCTGGAAAGTCATTCAAGGAAAAGTTATCTCTTTCTTTCCCCTGGAAACATATCATTAGCCTTGAATTTAAGACAAGGTGGGAGTAGAAGAGGGCAGTCGTTGTAGGAAATCTGAGCAGTGATGCTTTAATCCCATTTAGGGACACTTTGAGCAATGACATAGATAATGAGAGATTTTAAATTCTTTGGTCAGTCTCTAGCTAAAGGCTTTTTATGGGGGGAAGAATGAGTAATTCAATGCAGATGATCTAGCCTCTTATAAGCTTTTATTAGTGATTTGTTGGACATGGATAACATAAATTTTGCCACCAATCTATTAACAGCTGGAATTGAAAGCTGGTTTTCCTGCCCTCCACAGACCATTTCAGGAACAAGCGTAATAAGCGGAGGATCAATAACTCCTATTTGGTATAGTATGCGAGGCAGGTGAACAGGACTGCACTATTTCTCTTTATTGAACATCACGTCAACAAATTCCCATTTCAAGGATAATAAAACAAGCTACAGCCAATGTCAAGGTTGTTTATCCACACAAAACACAAACAATAGATTTCACTTTAAACAAAAAATTGTGCTAATGTTCTTTTTAAAATAATCCATATTTTTATCCACTCTTCCAAGTAAAAATAATTTTGCATTGAATCTGTCAGCTGTCAAGACATACTATATCCCATAAAAAGGACAGCAGCTTTGAGTAGAAAAGCACCAAAGCTATCCCCAGACCTCCTCGTTTATTGAACGAAGCATGAGATTAGTTTACTCAAGATAGTCGCATAAACATGGACACTTAAAAAATATATATATAGAAAAGAAAGAAACGGCTAAATTTACCAGATGAGGAAGAAACTTAGCTGCAGAAATATTTCTAACCTATAGTTCGCAAACACAGTGTGAGAAGACTGAAAAATAAAATTTTAGTCATTAGAACCTGACAGCTTCCAGTCATAATATGCTGACATGTGTAACGGGAATTAAGAGATTCTACCGGCGGAATGAACGTTCATAATTTTTTTTTTGAAGCAAATCATTTATTTCAGCTCCATGAATCACAGTGCGGCAGCAGATCACCGGACATTTATAAATGGCATAATACAACTTTCTCAGGCTTTGTGTCCTTTCTTAAGTAGATTCCACGTACAGACACTAATTATGGGTTGAATGGAAGCACTTTCTGCGAGGCAAAGCAAAGGAGGTCTATTCAGAATAGAAATAAGCTTCCGGGGGCTTCAAGAGGGGCTGGGACCACTGGAATTCTGCCCTTTGGTATCTTTCTAAGGTGATTTTGAGTTTTAATTGGTTCACTTTTCAGGGAAGAACCACAGCCTCCCCCAATTTACTTATCACTATCAGACACTTACAAGTGTTCTGTGCATCACAGGTTTTCCCAGTTACAGGAGCACGGAGAGGATTATGGGGAGGACTTCTGTCTCATCTAACTCCTTCTGGGGATGGGGAGAAGAAACATGTCACCAGTAAACACTTGGAGCTGACACAGCAGGTCAGAGATTGTCAAACACTGGTGAGCAGGCGCCTCACTTGGAATGCCGAGGTCTCAGTAGAATGCCAAAGGCCCTGGGTTCAGATTGGCCGGGTTCAAATCCCAGCAACTCCATCAATAAACTACGTGGCCATGGTCAAGGAACTTGACTTCTCTGTGTCATACGTTCTTCCTCGGTCAAATGGAGTTGATCACAGGGCTTCCTTCTTAGAGCTCTGGTGAGAATGTAATGAGTTCATTGGCATATGGAAAATGTTTCTGGCACGTGGCAAGTTGTTGGGTCATGATATTTGTTAGCTGGGGCAATGGCGGGAGATGACAAGGCACCATCACAGAAGCCACTAGGTAGGGCCCAGGTGGCCTATGGGCTCCATGGACAGCGTATGAATTCAAAGAGGGTTATTCTTGAACCTGAAGATCGAATAGAATTTGCTTGGGACCTGTAGCCCCTGTTTTCTTTCTGATTTCTCTCACAGAATATCTATCCTATGCGTGCTCCACCATTGTCTTTTGAAAGCAGATAACTTGTCTGGTTCTACAAGTTTACAGCTGAAGAGGAATTTTGCCCCAGAATAAATCATACCTTGAGTTTCACCCACATGTGATTTAGATGCTATTTAGATGAGCTTTTGAACTTAGAGTTGATGCTGGAATCAGTTAAGACTTTTGAACATGGTGAAATGGGGTCCGTGTGTTTTGTGTGTAGGAAGGACATGAGTTTTGTAGGGCCAGGGGACAGAGCATTATCTCTGTAGGACAGAGCAAATTGTGTCCCCCCACAAAAAGAAGTTCATATAAAACAAGTCCTCCCAGTCCCTCAAAATGTGGCTGTATTTAGAGACAGAATTTGTAAAAACGTAGTTAAGTTAAAAATGAGTGCACTAATCCAATGTGACTGATGCCCCTGTAAGAAGAGATCAGGACGTAGACACGTAAAGGGAGATAATCGTGGAGAGACTCAGGAAGAAGATGGCTATGGAGAGAAGCCTCAGAAGAGACAAACCCTGTGCACACCTTGACCTTGGACTTTCAGCCTCCCGAACTGTGTGGAAATACATTGCTGTTGTTTAAGCCACCCAGAAAAGTAGAACTTGTTAATGGCAGCCTTAGCAAGTTCATACAGATTTTTGAAAAGATTCCTCAGATACTTTTGCTGGGCCCCACAGAAGAATCTTGGTTTCATATCATTGGTGCAAAGAGCCTGGGAAGGCAGAAGTAGTTCCGGCCTGTCTCACGCTAACCTCTGAGAGTGGCTGCTTATCCGCAGAGTGACCTCCTGTAGCTAAAGTTGCCCCTCTGGGTCTCAGCTTCCTCCCCTGAAAAGGAAGGTGTCAAACAATACCCCCCACCACTACAGAGTTTTGCAGCAGTGGCTTTCTGTAAAATAAATCTAATGAAGTCCTCCATCTTGGTCTTTTTCCCAGCAGTGAGGTTACAGAGAAAAGAAGGCAACAGGTTAGCAAGAAAAGCGTGGTTTCTGTGGGCCAAAGATCCCCAGGCTAGATGCTGAGGCAGTGGGAGGAGGAGAAGATAAAGACTAAACTAGAAATGACGAACTTAGATCCAGAAGTTGCCATGGGGCCCAAGACAGCATTTTACATATCTGAAAATTTTTGTCTGCCTATTTTCAGTTTTTTTTTTTTTTTTTGAGACGATGTCTCTCTCTGTCACCCAGGCTGAAGCACTGTGGCATGATCTCAGCTCACCGCAATCTCCGCCTCCCCGGTTCAAGTGATTCTTCTGCATCAGCCTCCAGAGTAGCTGGTATTACAGGCACGCACCACCACGCCTGGCTAATTTTTGTAATTTTAGTAGAGATGATGTTTAACCATATTGGTCAGGCTGGTCTCAAACTCCTGACCTAGTGATCTGCCTGCCTCAGCCTCCCAAAGTGCTGGGATTACAGGCCTGAGCCGCCACGCCTGGTCTATTTTCAGCTTTTTTTAAAAAGTGTTTGTTCCGTTGGGCCCTTCTCTGCAGTCACCTTGATGGGGAGAACACACTGATGTGTCTTCCAACCCTTACTTGATGAGAAGGCAAAGACAGAATCAGAGATGCACTGCCCTGCGTGAAGCAGTGGTGCATGTGGGGTGAATCAAGTTTTGGGGGAATCTTTGATCTGGCACTTAACAAAAAGCCCCCAAGGAAGTTTAGAAACCTACAGGCAGCAGGAACGAAGAACCAGGGGGCTGGAGGCCACTTTGGAGTAGGGTTACTCACGTAGGGGAGCGGGGCAAACTCAGGTATTGCAGAAGCGGATTTGAGTCACTTAATTTGCATTCTTTTGCACAGTCTCCGCTGCGAAGCCCTGAGAGGCAGGTTAAGTCATTTATAGGGTGATTAATTTTCTTGCGAGGGATGTAGGCCTATTCCCAAAGGCCTCACATAATTCAAAACTAGCACAATTCAGGATTAATTCTCTGGAGGAGGAAATGTAAGGTAGGGTTTGCCTTAGTTCAAAATCTGTGCATAAACTAAGACGATTAGTACATTATATAACACAATTTCAGATGTGCGCTATTCAGATTCACAAAACACACAACCACACCCTGTACATCTTCTGGGGACAAGAGAGCTGATTAGTAGGTATGAAGATGAACTCTCTATCCTTATGCACACCTGGGGTCAACATGCCCAAAGCCAGATCACCTCTCCAGAGAGCTTCTCATGCTCATCATTCCTCCTGCAAGTGAGGATTTTCTGAAGATTGTTTACCTGTAGTGAGACAGGACAATTTAGTGGCCAAAGTTGCAGCTCGGACTTCAGACAGACATGGGTTCAAGTCCCAGTTTACCCAGTCTTGGATACTTAACTTTGCTTTCTTACCTCTTCGTCTCTTTTCCTGTAAAATAGTAATTATACTAATCACATCTGCTTCAGAGGGCAGTCTTTGATGTTAAATCAGAAAATGCATCTCAAGCACATACTTTTGTGCCTGGTACATGTATATACTTAATAAATATTAGTGTTGTCTGGCACAGGTGGCTCCTGCCTGTAATCCCAGCGTTTCAGGAGGTCCAGGAGGGCAGACAGTTTGAGCCCAGGAAGTTGAGACCAGCCAGCCTGGGCAACATAATTAAATCCTGTCTCTACAAAAAAAAAAAAAAAAAAAACTAGCCAGGTATGGTAGTGGGCCCAGGTAGTCCCAGCTAGCTACTTGGAAGGCTGAAGCAGAAAGATTGCTTGAGACTTGAGCCTGGGAGTTTGAGGCTACAGTGAGCCATGGTTACATGACAGCACTCCAGCCTGGGCAACTAAGACCCTGTCTCAAAATAACAACAAATAAATAAATAAATAAAGTATTAGCTGGTATCATTGTTAATTTAGATATCCCATGCCTCTCCTCCTTCCCTTATACAATACAGGAGAATCACCCCTATTATTATTCCCACTTTATAGGCCAGAAACTGGGGTGTCAGGAAAGACGAAGAGGTTTGCTCCATTGTTATAACTAGTGAGATAACAGGGAGACCAGCACTCAAGCTGCTAGGCTGCAATCTCCATGCACGCTTTTCACTCCAACTCGCTCCTGTTGGAGGGGACCGTAGAGGACCAGGCGATGGTGACTGCAAGGTCATGGAGCAGGACTGGGCCTCTCCAGCCGCTGCATTTTCTCCTGGCCCTGATACCTGTGTGACCGCTTAGCACAGATGTGCTTTGTGGACACTGCTGGCATTTCAGTAATGCGGGAATATTATGCGCTGTAAAAACAGAACGTCATGGCTTACCAGGGGCGTATAAAAATAATTGCGATCCAGGCTGGCCTCTGTCACTAGTAATTTATCGCACTGCTCCTCTTTTTGTTAATGCAGTTTACACGAGTCAAACGAATTATATGTAAATTGGGAAACATGTTGGACTTCAAGTCGAGAAGCGACATGCATAGGTGTGAATAAGACATTTTCCAATTTTTCAAATCCCAAATGGAGATGGGTGATGTGCTGGTAACGGGAGAGAGAGGTGCTCAGGAATGGGAAGCAGGAGGCCCTCCCTCCAGCCTGAGAAAACAAGGGTGAGTCTCCATGCTTCCGGCCCACACGGCCGCTGCTGCTGCTGCAGGGGCACGCCCAAAGCTGGCCCAAGTTCCAGCTGCCCCTCACTGTTGCCAGATTGAACCCAGATCTTTAGCCCGACAGGCAGAGTCCCTCCTCCTGGAGCTCCCGTCTTGCTCCTTGGCATCCTCCCATCAGCCTGCTATGCTGCTGTCCTGTGCTGGGCACACCACAGCCTAGGTGCCTTTGCTTCTGCCAGCCCCTAGGCCTAAAGCACTCCTGCCTCCTGTTCAACACGCCTGCGTTCTGGGAGTCCTTTTAGACCCATGCGCCTCACCTGAGCTGAAACCCACTGTGACCTATCAGAGCTCCCTTGACAATGCCATGCTCTCTACTCAAGGGTCTGAAAGTTTCTTGAGTGCTCAGGCCATGTGTTCATTCCTTCAATCATGGGTTCATTCACTCTTTAATTTGATCAATAATCCTCGAACATCCTCCATGGGTTAGACTCTGTATAAGCTTCTGAGACCCTGGTTCATGTTCCCATCCTCACCCTCACCTCACTGTGCCAAGTAAAATGCCTCATGGTTAAAAGGAAGGAACAAACATGAAGTATTACTGTTCATTAAACCCACGGTTAGGCTGTTTGTGCTATGCTGGGCCTTCTCTTTGGCCTCACACTCAATTCACACGACAGTCTATGAAAGATTATTTCTACATTTTGTTGCTCAGGAAATTGAAATTGAAGGTCAAAGAAAATAAGTAACTGAGATGATGGCACAGAGCAGGCACTCAGCCTCAGCCAACCTCTCAACTGCGCCATGTTGTTTATTTAATGAAAGTCTCATAAACCTTTGCAATGAGTAAATGAATGACGGAAGTGCATACGTCCACTGAGGACTTAAGGAAAGGACACGTGGTCACTCGTATTGGAGATGGAACGGATGGGCAACATAGAAAGACGTGCTATAAAAAACTGCTCAACAGTTAGGCCAATAAATTATAAGCCAGGTCTTTTTGTTTGGCTTTGGAAGATTTAATTGAGGGGTCCCAGGTTGTAGGCCAGTTCAGTGAGTCTGAGATGGTGGCCTTCTAATGTGACTTCTGGATCTCCAACAGTTCCAGATAGTTCCAGAACACATTTGGGATTCTAGTACAGAAAAATATTATGGTCACTTTTAGATTTGTCAACAGGCATACTAGAAAGAAGGAAGCCCCTCTGTAAATTTAAGTACCTATTCCCTGATCATTAAACTTCTTGGAGACAAAATATATTCTCCCTGGTATCACTGTATGTCTCTAAACATCTAGCATATATTATTCATATCACACATTTGCTGAATTCCTGAATGAACAAAGGATTAAGATCCCATGGCAGTTCCCAATCTAAAGAAAATTATAATATTGCCCAAGATCTTGAGAATAATTATAAAATTAGCCAATGCACTATATTATCTAACTTTGTTGAATGTCTACTGATGGCCAGACACTGTTTAGTGAAGACTAACCTGGTTGATCTCATAGCAAGCCAAGAAGATGGTCACCATTATTATCCCATTTCACACATAAGGAACCCAAGGACAGACAGATTTAATTATTGGCTGTATGACAATTAACAATAAAAAGGAATAGAGTTGTTCATTCATTTATTAAGGAAATATTGAATGAGCACCTACTACCTGCCAGATAGTTCCTGTCCACAGGGATCCAGAGGGCTGAAGACATAGGAAAGGAGTCACAAAGGTGCAGATGTCCAAGATGCATGCCCTGCTTCTAAATAGGTCCCAGGCTAGGGTAGAAATAGGCCTGAGACAATGCTGGGGGCAAGTCCTGATAACACTCAAAGCAAAGTGGTATGAGAAACCAAAGAAAAAAATGATAAACACATGTGTTGTGAAGTTTCATAGAAAATAGACATTTGAGGTCAGCCTAAAAAACATAGCTATAGGAATTGCCAGAGCAGCCAAACAGTTGAGGAACACTTATCAGGCAAAAGTTATAACTTGTGAAAAGGGACGGATTTCTAAAAGAACAACTCTTACTCTGTTCAGTGTGTTCTCCACAAGTATGACCAGCACTTTGCTCCCCTGTCTAAACCTTCCCTAGCTGAGCAGCACATAAGGAGGAAAGATCCAAATCTTCATCCTGACCTTCAAAGCCTAGCATGAACCAGCTCCCTGCACCTCTCTAGTTGCATCTTACACCACTGTCTACATTGCGACCTCAACTCCAGCCTCCCTGGCCCTCTGTCAGTGCCTAATACCGTCCCACCCAAAATTCAGTGGCATACACCAGAAGCATGTATTATCACACTGCAGGACCGTGGGTTGGCAGGATGGCTGCACTTCAAGGTGCAGGCAGGTTGGGGTTGGCTGGATGGCTTGGCTCCATGTGTCTCTCATCCTTCTGGACCAGCAGGCTACCCAGGACATGTTCCTTTCATGTCAATAGCAGAGGCACAAGAAGGTGAACTTCTCCAAGAAGGCACATGCCAAACCTTTGCTCATGTCACATCCATTTACAACCCAGTAGGCAAAACAAGGCACATGCCTAAGCCCAAAGTCAAGGCAATAGAAAGCAGGCTGCTCAGTAAACTGTATAGGCCAGTGAGGGAGGGGCAGGCAGTCAATATTTACTGACCAGTTACTACCATCCTATCTCAGGACCTTTGAGTGCTCTGTCCTCTGGCCCCTCCACCTGGAAAGTTCTTTCTTCTTTCTACCCCTCTTTCACTTATCTATACAGTCAAGTCTTCCCTGATCCAACAATCTAAGTCGAGTCACACTCTACTCATGCCCTAAGAATAACATGCAACTGCCCCTCATTGCACTTGCCAGAGTGCATAGCTGTCTGCCTTCCTATGATAGCAGAGACCGCATCTGTTCATGTTCATTATAGTGGCTTTGTGGTCAGCACCCAAGCAGTCATTGGATGAATGAGTAGACTCATGGTGGACATCCCCAGCCACATTTGTGTTATTCAAAAGTGACTGTGACACAGCTTGGAGGATGGGACAGGATGTACAGGATGGAAAGGAGATGGCCACAAAGAGGTTGCTTCGTCAGAGACAATGGTGGCCCATTTACTCAAGTCGCTCATTCATTTGCACAACTGGGTATTACTTTTGTCAGGCGCTGGGGACACTGCCTTGTAGCATTTACTCCCTGTGGGAAGAGTCCCCCTGCATCAGCAGCAGTTATCAGGTGCTGTGAACTCCAACAGGAGGGGAAAGGAGGGAGAACATGGACAGTGGGTAGCAAGGGGAAAACATGGGAAACATTTCTAGGAATACACACAATCCCTTAGTGTGTGGTGGATGCTATTGTTTAAAATAATGACATAATTACAAAATCTGTGCCATGAACCACCTTCCACAGGAGAGAAGAGTACACAGAAGAACTTACTCATGATCAGGAAACAACTCAAAACCAGATAAGCTTGAAACTATGATATCGCTCTCAACAGAAGGTACAGAGTCCATGGGGGCTTCTACTCCCTTGGATGCAGGATTGAGAATCCAAAGCCCCCAGTGTAACCGGGGGATGGGAGCAGGTTGCAGGGGTGTCCCAAAGATGCTTGCTGTTCCCTGATCAGATGTGTTTTTTTCCAGGTCCTTGGGCTCTCACTCACCCAAGAATGGGGAGAAGACCCAGGCAGCTCAGTTATATTGTTTAAGTAAATATCAGACCCAAAGAGTTTTGCAGAAAGCAATTTGTTAGACAGAGAGAGAGAGAGAAAGAGAAATGTATAGAAAGAGATCAAGCTCTCACGCTGTCATGGGAGGGGATCCAGAGATGGAGTCCTCACAGGAAAGAGAAAGAGAGAGAGAAGGCTCCCACGCTGCCATGGGAGGAGATCCCAGAGAGAGAAATCTGTATAGATAAGGGAGTAGGGGGAATTTAACCCCGGAGTTACTCCCGCTCCATTCAAGTTCTCACCCAGTGAGAGGAGATTTTCCAGACTTCCTCTGGAGTGATTGATCTTCAACTCTGATGCTGGATTGGCTGCCTGGGTCGCAATAGAGCCCCTCCTTCCAAGGCTTTTGGTGGTCTTTTTAAACAAAGGAAACTCACCTGGGCTGTCTACCTTCCCGTGCACAGGAAAGTTAGACAAAGATCTCTAGGCTCCCGGATGGGGAGGTGGATAGAAGTATGGCACTGGGAAGTTCTTGCTTTTGAAACCACACCCCTTGTGGACCCAGGAAGAGAAGTTAACATAGTCCCTCACCAGCATTCACCAAGCTTAATTACAGCTGTAGTAGTATTAACTACCCATTTTCAAGAATATATGTTATTTTCATCCCATCAACCATCTTCCAAAATGGACATTATTTGATTGACAGGGAATTTGATCCTCAGCAGAGTTATGTAACTCCTTAAAAGACATACAGAGACTGAAAAAAGAACCAGGATTTGAACCCAGCACTGTTGTGGTGGACAGCCTCTAAGGTGGCCTCAATCCCCTCAGTTCCCCAGTATTCTCACCCTGTGTAATGCCCAGCCCTTGAATATGAGCTGGAGTTAAACTTAAGGACTCATTTCTCAGGAATAAAAAACTGAAGAAACAATAGATGCCACTTCTGGTACTGGATTCTAAAAAACACCTGCAGCCTCTTTCCCTCTCTCTCTCCATTCCTCTCCTGATAATGAGCAAAGAGAACTCCCGTATCATGGGTAGCCCTGTTGGAAATGGACTTAGGTCTGTGGCGGAAAGCCAGTGAGAAACTGAGGTTCTTGGTCCACTAGTCCATGAGGAACTGAATCTCACCAACAGCCATGTGAGTGTGGTTGGAAAAAGAATGTCCCCAGTTGAGCCTTGAAATGACTGTAGCCCCAGCAAACACCTTGACTGCAGCCTTGAGAGAGACCCTGAACTAGAGGCATCCAGCTGAGCCACACCCACATTCCCAACCCATAAGCACTGTCAGACAGAAAATGTGTGCTGTTTGAAGCTGCAAAGCTTGGGGATAATTTGTTATGCAGCAGTAGGTGACTAATACATATGTCTAATTCCATGCTTCCAACCACCAAACCAGCAGCTCCAGAGAGCCTTCCCAGTTATTACAGCCACTGACCTACCTAACCCTGACCTAAAAGATAGAGCAACTCAACAAATATGCACCTAAGTTTTGGGTAAGAAAAAATATTTATATTAGAATGCACATATCTAGCCAGCTCCTGTGAATGAACTAATTAGTGCAGTTTACTACCTGCTAGGGTTTTATATTCAATGTTTTAATGAAATTATTGTCATTTAAAATGATTGTTACCCCTTAGCCTGCCTCAGTCTGAAAGTTCCCTGAGGTGCTCAGCTCGTTAGGAAAACCACAGTGAGGAAGTGTGCTTCAGGAAGACCCTCATTTACTTCTCACTTTATGCTTGAACATCATTAGGTGCTAGGCACCAGGAGGGATGACAGAAGAAACATTCATGCAACAGTTTTCAATCACGTTTTGGGATAAGCGCCCAAACAGTTAAAGACAGAATGGAATTGACTAATGTGGGGGGATTCTAGAAAGTCTCTTGCAGAAGAGGGGTTACAGCTGGGCCTTCAAGAAGGAAAAGTGTTGGAAAGGACCTAAGTGAGGGAGGGGAAGATAATTTTCTTTCCAGTGAATTCACTTGCTCATTGTATTAGTACATTTTCATGCTGCTGATAAAGTCATACCTGAGACTGGGCAATTTACAAAAAAAAAATTCCACATGGCTGGGGAGGCCTCACAATCATGGCAGAAGGTAAGGAGAAACAAGTCATGTCTTACATGGATGACAGCAGGTAAAGAAAGAGCTGGTGCAGAGAAACTCCTGTTTTCAAAACCATCAGATTTCGTGAGACCCATTCACTGTCACAAGAACAGCGCAGGAAAGACCCACCCCCATGATTCCATCATCTCCCACCGGGTCCCTCCCACAAAACCTGGGAATTATGGGAGCTACAAGATGAGATTTGGGTGTGGACACAGAATCAAACCATATCACTCATTAATTCAACAAATAGTTTTGGAACATCCTCTATCCCTATAGTGGAAGTTACCAAGGATACAGAACAAAAGACACTATCAATATAAAGAAATTTAAGCACAATATTTAGACAATACCTAATTGACCAACTGCAAGGATTGACCAGAAAAGTAAAGAGAAACTGAAAAATCTCCCCTAAGATTAGTGGAATGGATTCTCAGTAAAAGCCTTACTGAGTAGCCAAGACTAGATGGAGCCCCGTCATAGGGTGGTCATATAGACTATCTTCTAAGTAGGCATTCTGAACATGAAAGAGGGCACCATTGATCATTATACAGTCAACTGGAAAACTCCCAGGCAAACGAGAATAATAGTCACTTCACTTTAAAGAATCGATAGAGGTTACATGGGACCTCATATGCCGAAAAAAATCATGTGAGTGACAGCTCTGAAGCAGAAATTATTAATTGCAAATTATTACAGAAATTAATATAATTATTTAAGTGTGATGATAAGGCTTATTACAGTACATGCTCAATGAATATTTGTTGAAAGGAGAAAGGAAGGGAGGGAAAGAGGGAGAGAGGGAGGTTGGTTTGCTGACAGTAAGCCCAACTTTGGGAAGATTGTTTAATTCTGTCAAAACTCCTAGAATTAGTGAAATCTCTTAAAACTTTTGACCTTGATTTTCTGTTTTAATGGACCTTTGATGATTGGCACAAGCATCACAAAGATTTTATATATATATATATATAATCTAAGTGCAATCATAGTGTATTGCAGCCTGGAACTCCTGGCCTCAAGCGGTCCTCTCCCTTCAGCCTCCCGGGTAGCTAAGACCACAAGCACACACCACTGCACTCAGCTTCACAGATGTCTGATGATGAGGTATTGGTGGAGTGTAAAGGTTGAGGGCTTTAATCCTGGTCTTCAACTACAATTCCAACATCACTATTAAGTTTCAGGACCTCAATCTCGATTGTAAAAGAGATATTAGAGTTCCTACCTCCAAAGGCTATTGTGTGGTTTACATGAGATAATATTTAAATGCACACAGAGCTCCAGCATGCAGTAACACATAGCACATCTTCACAGTTTTCTCTGTCTCTTCAAAAAGCTAAATGCACAGCGTGTGCTGAAATTACCCCAATATAACCCTAATGCCCGCCTAAATTAACAGCAGCCTCTGTATAAATATGAGGGACTTTTACAAAGAAAAGTCAAAATAACCAAAGACATGTGGTTCAGAAATGAAAAATGTCAGCTTGTTAGTCTTGGGAACACAAGTCTTCTGAAGCCAAAAATCTACAATGATGTGCATATTTTCCCCGATGAATAAAGAACCAAATCGATTTTTAGAAAAAAATTTGGATAATTTGGTCATTTGAACAATCAAGTAGAACAGATTTTAATGGCATTTTAAGCCTTAGAAAATAAGACTCCTTAATGTAAATGCCGACAGCCCCTTAACTGTAGCAAGACTTCTATCGACACAATAATAGCTTTAAGAGGGAGACTAAAACACCTATTTACATTTTGAGTAGAAGCCTATTCCCAAAGCACATTCACATTTGAGTCAGATAAAAGACCAAGAAGCAACCTCAGGCTGACTGACAGACATCCTGGTGGCAGGGGGATGAACAGGGATCAGTCTTTAACACCACTATTAGTGATTGTGCCTCACTTAAAAATCAAATGTTGTTATAACTGAATTATGCTTATTGACGGGTAAGGCCGTTTGCTACGTTATACTTGCAGATATTGCACTGAAACAAGTTTATTAAAGATGGACTCGGCCAGTGGTTCTCAACCAGTGACCCACGGAGCACCAAACTAGCTGGATGTTCATTTGTCGGTTCTGCACAAAGTCCAGTGTCTAACACAAAGAAGATGTGCAATGATTATTGCTTGAAAGGCAAAATGAAAAGAAAAGAGGGAGGGAAGAGAGACGCAGGGAAGAAGGAGGTGCAGTCCAAAACCGTGTCCAGGATTTGAAAGGACAGCCCGGAAGGTAGCCTGGTTGACAGACGTACAGCACCCTGGGCTACTCACAGGTTGTAGAAGGGAATACCCCGGGAGCCTGGATTATCACACACCTATCTCACTCAACATGGAGGTTCAAATGGTCCTCGATTGCTTATTTTCTGTTAAGCCTTGCTTCTTCTTCAAGTTCACGTGTGATGCAGAATATTGTTGATAGGGAAGGGGATTCTGGTCCCGTGGGTGGAGGTGACGCCTATCTCCCCCGCCCCACTGTCTCCAGCACCTGTCTGGGTTCACTTCCATCATCTTTTGCCAGGGCGATGGCAAAGCTTTGCTAGTGTCTCTTCTTGCCCTCTCCAATCCCTTCTTCACCTGTCTCCAGTGTTGTAGCTCTAAAACACAAATTCGATATTATGCTAACACCTTCTGCTAAAAGTCTGGTTTTTTTTGCTACTTCTGTGTCAGTGCCAGTGCTTATGGCATTACAGAACCTTCAGGACTCGGTGATCTGAGGGTGAATTCATCGTGGCGCAGGCTGTCAGCTACAGCTTGGGAAACTGGGTCCCAGAGAAATGGAGTGATGAGCACAAAGTCACTAGTCAGAAAAGAATTAGCTAAGCAGACACTAGGGCCCCACCCCAGGCCTCTCCATCCAGACCTAGCTCCCTTAGAAGACACCCAGCCCTTCCCAGAACCTGAGCCACATTCTGGCATTGCTGTGCCAGCCCAAGTTCTGCCACTGTCTTGAGAAGTGTCAATCTGAATCCCAAATGTGCCAGCCTTATTACCATCGTCAACAGACTTCTTAATGAAGCTGCCAATACTGTCAATGGCATCTTTTAATGACACTTCATAAAGACAAGGAATTACACAACTCCCTCCGACATTGCCGCTTGGTTCCTTTGCTTTATGCAGATTCAAAATGTTCTGTGAATGCAGACAATAAAAACAGAAATAATAATAATAGCAAGTATAATAACAGCTAATATTTACTGAGTTCTAGTCCTGCCCCAGGGACTATTCTAAGCCCGTTATATGTATGTGGAATAACTGGGTCCAAATAAATATAAATGTAAGTGATTAAAGCCACTGCATTTAAAATCCAACCGGAGGCTGGGCACGGTGGCTCATGCCTGTAATCCCAGCACTTTGGAAAGCCGAGGCAGGTGGATGACTTAAGGTCAAGAGTTTGAGATCAGCTTGGCCAACATGGTGAAACCCCACATCTACTAATAATCTGAAAAATCAGCCAGGCATGGTGGCAGGTGCCTGTAATCTCAACTATTCGGGAGGCTGAGGAAGGAGAATCACTTGAACCCCAGAGACAGAAGTTGCAGTGAGCAAAGATTGCACCCTTGCCCTCCAGCCTGGACAACAAAAGAGAGACTGTCTCAAAAACAACAACAACAAAAATCTGAGTGGGGATGTTCTCTGCCAGCCCAACACCACAGTCCACCTTTCAACTTGATATTGATGGACTGATTGACGCCTTGGTGGAGCTAATTGTCAATGCCCTTTCTCAGCAGATCCACATAGAAATACCTTGAAAAATGTCCTCCAATCTTGCTATGTGCAGCCTCATCCAGTACTTTGAAAGCACCTACTGTGCAAGGCCAGGCACTGTCAGGGGCTGTAGAAGGAGGACAGAACCTACCCGTCTACACTGGAGCCGAGGAGACGACAGACACAAAACAAGCCCTTGGAGAAGCATCCGAGACAATTCAAACTTGAATGTCCATGTGCAATTCCAGAGTGCCAAACTGCGTGGTTCAGGAACAGAGAATGGCATTTCTCAACAGGAACCTGCAATTCTTCAGCAAATAGGCTAGGTCAAGAGGTTCGAGCGATTTATGAAAAGTTCTCTATTTACAAGATGCATCAACTCAGACTATGACTTCCTAGTGCAGTGTTTTTTTCCAACACCTCTTCCAAGCTCTCTACGTTGCATTGTACTAATCAGTAGTGATTTTGGAGTCTTTAAATGTTAGACTGTATAACGAAAAAGGGCAAGGAAGTGTTTTTAAATACCAATGAATTCCAGCATCTTGGGCTGCCAGAAGTCTGGTCTCTACCTCCGGTTTCCCACCCAAGCGTTTGGGATTTGCACATGTCGGTAGGAAGCTGATGAATGGAGGGTGGGCCCTTTCGTCCTTCCTCTTAGAGTCCCCAGGAGTCCAGGCTGTTGACAAAGCTGCTCACCGTGGTGAGGGGCCGCCTGGCTGTGATCCCTCCACACCACCTCCCTTAGGTACCACATGGCTCTGTCACCCGCAACCTTGCCCTTCTCTGGCCTGGGCTCCAATGTCTGAATTCTACAGGAAAAGACTCATCCTGGAGAGCCTTGCAGGACACTTAGGAACAGTTATCAGATCAGATGAAGAATGGTATGAGAAACAAAAATTTTTATTCTGGGGACAAACTGGAAGCATAGTCTTTGTCTGTGTAGCTCTGAAGTGTCAACGTGGAGAATGCTGCTACCATCAGTTTACTAAACGGTGATTTTTATCCAGGTGTTGCAGGATGGCACCCTTAGGGAGACACTGTCGTTAAACTCTTTTCTCCTACTAGGAGACAGAGGCCTGGAGAGTGTCACCCACTTGCCCAAAGCTGTACCTTTCCTTCATGAGGAGCTAGTTCTTGAGCTCAGGGTGCCTGCCCACCAGGCTCTGCCTTCATCACCAGGATGTCCTGCTGCTGGGCACCTACAGACCCTTTCCACGTGGGTACAGCAGGCTAATGAATGCCAGCTCAACACGACGAGTCTTGTGAGGTAGAACCCCTGGCCAAATTGTCATCTTAGGAAACAAGGAAGTCAACAGAGTCATTCTTTCAGGTTACAGCTATCAGATATTCCTGGGACACCCACGGAAGGATGGCAGACTGTGCTAGGCTAGGTGGTGTGCTAGGCTAGGTGTTAAGCTAGGGGAAAAGTACTAAAGAAATGGTGCCCACCCTCAAGGGGCTGGGCCTCCAAGAAAGGAGGCCAAACATGAAACCTGAAGGCATCTAAGGACTTTAGCAAGGATATTGATGGACAGATGCTGCAGGAGGAAGACAAGGGACTCCCGGTTGTGTTTGGTTATCAGAACTTCAGGGTTGTTTTCCACAGGACCCCACCTGGAAACTTCATTCTCCAGGGGTGGGCCATGGGACTATGGATCTAAAGCTTTAAAAATGCCTCAAAGTGCAGCTAGTTGGTGAGCCTGCTTGCACTGCTATGGTTTTGATGATGATGTCCCCTCCGAAATTCATGCTGCAGCTTAATCTCCAATGCAACAGTATTGGGAAGTGTGGCTGCCGGGAGGTGATTGAGTCGCAAGGGCTCCACCATCATAAGTAGGATTAGTTGCTCTTAGAAAGAGACCTGACAGAGGGAATTTGCCCCTTTTGGCCCTTCTATTTGAGGACATAGCGTTTCTCACCTCGGAAAAATGCAACACGGCACCTGGGTTCCAAGAGTACAGGGCAGAAGAAACAAGCCTTCTCATGGTCCCAGGACATCGCTTCCACTGATTCTCTAAGTCAAGTAAGTCCCTAAGGCTGGCCAGATTCAAGGATGGGAGACTTAGGCGCTCTATCTCAGTAGAAATAGACAAGTGATTGCAGCTATTTTTATTCTATTGATGTCCCCTAAAGGGTGACATTGGAGTGCAGTTATGGGACAGGCCAAACATGAGATACAGAGAGTTTTCTACAGGCTTCTATGTCCACAATCTCACTCATCTTGTTACTCAGTCCCTCTGAGACTTGGTTTCACCATTTGTAAAATCAGAACAATAGACCACCACTGGAATGGCCCAGAGAGGATTCCATGGAGCACGCACACCCAGCTCCCCTGGACAGCCAAGGTTCCCTTGCTCCCTCCTTGTGTCAGTCAGACCTGAAGGCACTAAGGATGCCATGACTTTGCACGAAACCACACTGTAACCCAGGCAGAGCTAGGCTGGACTGCGGGGGACTCTGAGTCCTCAGCCTACAGTGTAACAGGACATGAATTAGCTGTTTTATGAGAAACACAATTTCCTTATTACAGGGCAAACAGCCACTGTTCTATTCTAACTAACTAGACTGATTCAATTAACAGTGCTAAATACAGTTCCTACTTGAAAATAACTTCAGTTTACTGCTTCCACAAACCTCATTACATTTGATTAAACAAAATACATAGTAATAGACAAGAGATGTTGCAAACTTTTGGCCATGGCCCATTGACTCAGGGGCCTGCAGCATTCAGCAGGAAGGAGGAATTATGAGTATCGGCCTTGCAGTTGGAAGCTCAGCTCTGCCTCCCAACAGCTCTGGGACTCAACTTAAAGTTCCTGATCTCAAAAAAGGAGAGAGTCAGAGCACCCACTTCTAAGGGCTTGTCAAGAAGAATGAGAAACGCATTGTTAGTGACTGAATTTTGCCCTACTTCCAAAATTAAGACATGAAAGCTCTGGCCCCCAGTGTGATTGTATTTGGCGATAAAGCCAACAAGGAAGTAATAAAGGCTAAGGAAGGTCGTGAATGTGAGACCTTAATCTGACAGGCATTCCAAGAAAAGAAAGAGACAGCAGAAAGCCAGCTCTCTCTCTCTCTCACTCTCTCACTCTCACACTGTCTGTCTTTCTCTTTCTTCCTCCAGACCCACATAGAGGAAGGACCCCGTAACACAACAGAAAGGTGGCAGTCTACACACCAATAAGAGAGGCCTCACCAGAAATACAATTTTGCTGGCATCTCACTCTCATACTGCTAGCCTCCAGAGCTGTGCAAAAATCACTATCTGTTGTTTAAGCCACCCAGCTGGTGATATTTTGTTACGGCAATCTGAGCTGACTGATATACGCCTCAAGTGAGAGTTTTCATCGGCTTCTAGACTGGAAGCTTGCTGAAGGCAGGGACGGGACTGTATAATATGCAGTTTTGTTTCCCCTTGCCTGGTTGGGGCCCAGAATGTGTTTAGTGTCAATGAATGAACTAACAATCAAAGAAGGGTGTCAGCTAGAATTCTCCTGGGCAAGCATGAAAATATGGCTTCATTTGGTTCACTCAGTTCTGTTCAAAAACAAATACTTTTCAAAGTCTTCTTGCTCTACCAAGATCTGAGGATAAAAGTGTAGTCTCTGTCCTCAAAAAAAGAAAGATGAGGCCCGGTGGGGGCTCATGCCAGTCATCTTAGCACTGTGGGAGACCAAAGTGGGTGGATCACCTGAGGTCAGGAGTTTGAGACCAGCCTTTTGAAACTGTGGATGGCTTCCCAAACCACTCCAAACCACCTCTCTCCTCCCTGACGTTATGGTTCTCCTTATCTGGACAATTTCTAAGCACTTCTTCCAGGAGTTATTTCTTTTTTGTAAAAGACAGAGTCTCGCTCTGATGCCCAGGCTGGAGTGCCCAGTGGAGTGCGATCTCGGCCACTGCCACCTCCACCTCCCTGGTTCAAGTGATTCTCCTGCCTCAGCCACCCAGGCAGCTGGGATTACAGATGCTCACCACCACGCCCAGCTGATTTTTGTATTTTTAGTAGAGACAGGGTTTCACCATATTGCCCAGGTTGGTCTCAAACTCCTGGTTTCAAAAGATTCACCAGCCTCAGCCTCCCAATGTGCTGGGACTATAGGTGAGAGCCACCATGCTCGGCCAGGAAGTATTCCCTGTCCCACCCCATCCTTCCAAGATGGCTGACCGGACTCCCATAACTCTCATTTTTCCTATTTTCAAGGCCTGGGTTATACCTGAGTGTCATATTCTACTGACCCAAATGTTTTTTTCACTTGTCTTTAAATATAGGGACTATGCCTAGTCCCATGTAGCAACAGTATTTGGTATTCAGTATACGCTTAAAAAATAAATGAATCAGTGAACGGCGTACCCATCTCTCCTAATGAGAGAGTGTGGACATCTTAAGGAAAAGGGCAGCTCTTGTTTATCTCTGTGTCACCCGCTCCATTCTAGAACCTAGCACAGGGCTCATCACTAAGCAGGTGACTTTCTGACTAGGAGTGAGGTAGATTTGGACAGTAATGGGGGAACGAGAATACAAGGAAACCCTGTCAGGGGAAGCTGGAGATTTATTCCCTGTATGTCTGATAAGTTTCTGTTGTTGAGCCAATTTTACATTATTCTTCATTTCTTTTCCCTAAACGCTGAATTTACCTCAATTATTATAAAAACAAACCTTCATTGTAAAAGAAAGCAAATGCTTTAGAGGAAAGAACATTGGTTTAAAGCCACAACAGTTGGGGTGTGACTTTAGGAATCCACTTTCCAACTGCGTAACTTTGAACATAAGACCCTTAGCCTCCCATCTTCTGGTGTATGACGGCACATAGTAGGTGCTGAATAAATGCTAGTTCCCTTTCCCTTGTCCCACTGCTACACTTTGAACTCTACTCTCACTTCCATCATCAATAGGCTTCAAAGGTTTTCTGTTTGTTTCTTTGTTTGTTTTGCATGGAATGTTTATTAGAAAACATTCTTGGGTAAAGGGGAGACAAAACAGTGGATTTATCAAAGAAAGCTCAAGGTGCCATTAGCAGGGGTGATCTGAACTTGTCTAGAATTGATTGCCATTTTCACCTAAAAATTAACTAGGAAATCCAGGTAGTAGGAGTTCCCAAAAAAAGATTCTAGCTGTCAGTCACAACTGGCAGCATGTTTGTGCCTCTTTCAAATTCTGATGAAAAGTTCCCAATCTCACTGCTTAGCATAAAAATATTAGCACCTGTACCTGAGGAAGTGTGGACGACAGAGTCAGAGCTCTCTCTAGATCTGATGGAGGTGTGGTATAGAGATATTCTTTCTGTTTTCCAAAATATTTATCACTTCCCTGCACACAATAAAAACTGACTGATTTTCATTGAGAATTCAAACAGAAGGCTCTCTCTTTACCGGCTCCTGGACTCAGACACAAGCAGACTTGTTGTGAGGAATACAGCAAACGAGGCTTCTGTTAAAACTCATGCGTAATCAAAACAAATTGAATATCCACCCTTATTTCCATAGGGAGTAGCACTATAATGATTAATGCTTGACAATGATATTTAATTAAAGTTTATTTACTTTATAAGTACTTTCCAAGTATTTTTCCTGTGGTATTCCAAGCATTAACATTCCAAGATAATCTAACATATCAGGTGAAGACAAGGGTTATAATAACAAGAAGAAATGCACATTGGCATCAGGCATAGCCCAGAAACATTTTTTTATAATGAAGAATATTTGCAGCATGCAAATTTAAAAAGAATTTGATTCTATTTCTTTCCATCTTTCTCTCTCTTTTTTTCCTTCTCTCTCTCAAACATGCATCACAGACAGAAAAACATATCCCCTCAAAGATGTGCCTACAATGTTGTTTCCTTTATTTTTGCTTTAAAAGCCCTCACTTACTGCAACCCAGCCTCAGGCTTCCAACATAATTAACCCTGAAAATTTCAGCTGTGGGATGTTTCAGCCAAAAAATCTAGACAGAATCAGTATATATAGATCCTTCACAAGTTTTGGGCAAGAAATTTCAATATTATTTTCAGGTCCTGGTATATGCGATGATAAAAATTATATTGTGAAATTCAATCCAATTCTGGAAAATATATCTTAGATATTTAATATATATACTATAAAAGTATATATTTAATATAATTAAATATATATAATTGACTATATATTATAAAACATATATTTAATATAATTAAATAAATATTATTAATATATATTTAAGATAATTGAATATATTATACATATATTTTAATATAATTAATTAAAGCTTATTTACTTTATAAGTATTTCAATATATATATTTATATATTATATATTTTAATATATATATTCATATAATATACATTTATACAAATATATATATATATTTATATATTTATATATAAATATATATATATATTTATACAAATATATATATATATATATATATATATATATGATAGGCTGGAGTGTGGTGGTACAATCTCGGCTCACTGCAACCTCCACCTTCTGGGTTCAAGTAATTCTCCTGCCTCAGGCTCCCTAGTAGCTGGGATTACAGGCATGTACTAACATGCCTGGCTAATTTTTGTGTTTTTAGTAGAGATGGGGTTTCACCATGTTGGCCAGGATGGTCTCAATCTCCTAACCTCAAGTGATTCGCCTGCCTCGGACTCCCAAAGTTCTGGAATCACAGGCATGAGCCATTATGCCCCGCCCCAATTAACTATCTTTTAACACAACTGAAATTGTCATTCTTCCAAATTAAATTTGATTTGATTTGTGCAATTTCTGTGCAAGGCATGACAAATCATTTATTCAGTTTGAAAAGAAGTTATTAATAGAAACTAGACTTTGGAAAATGCTCGTGTTTAAACTTCTCAATTTTTCTAATTAGTTATTTTTTAAAAACTATAATGAAATAGAATATAATCATTCATTCTGGTTTACTACAGAAAGCATGAAATTCCTCACACTCTGCTTCTAGACTCATACCTTAAATAAACAGCAATGTTCTCGTCCTTTGAAAGAAAACAAGTTGTATGCTTGCCTGATGAGGAGAGAAATCCCACGTGTTCCATGCAGAAGCCTCAGCACACATTCCTAAGGATGATACTGGGGTGATCCACGGAAATGCTGGGTGCCTGCAGCCCTGCAGAGTGCCAGGCGTCCTGCAAACAATTTCACAGGCATTACTGACACTACTGGAAATTTCCACTTTCCCAAAAAGATCTCTGAAGGTCCTCATTCCTGATGAACTTAGCAAATTCAAAACTCACATGGTGTGGGTAATCCTGACAAAGGTGGCAGGTGTGTCATTTGTCCAGACTAAGAATGTAGCTGTGACATCCATACAATGTGCAATTCTCTTGACAGGACAAAGCTGACATCCTCTGTTTCATCTGTATTCTGATTGGCATGATTTCAAATTAAGACATGGTGAACCTCCCTATTTTATATGGAACCACATATGTTCTCATGACTCAAACAGACATACATTTCTTGGACGTACTGTAAAATCAGCCCCATTTTACAGATGAGGAGAGACCTAAACAAGCTGAGTACTTCAAGCCCTGTGGTTACACAGGTCTTGTGCAATTCCAAACCCTAGCACCTCCTGCTATGCCTGGCTGCCTCCTTAGGAGAAATTAGAGATTGCCGAATACGTGTATTATGTCCATGGTCAAGTCTGAGCTACTGTTCCCACCACGCAATAGGTGTAAACTCAGATAAGCTTCAGAACTGTCGTCATATGAGGTCAAAGACCCATACAAAGGATGCTGTCAAGTGTCATTGTGAACCACAGGTAGCCCATCAGAGGAAATTCTCTCTACAGCTGTCAGTGACATTTGGCCTTTGAATCTAAATTGGTGGCTTGAAATAAATTAAATTTATTTGATTTGGTTTTTAGTTCATAAAAACCATATTGCTGTCTGCTCTAAATGGCTTACATTCCAAATTTGGTGTATTGCTTTTCTTTCTAGCCATGATGATGAAAGTGTATTTTATTAATATAACAATAAGGTGTTCTATTGCTTTCTAACTCCGTATCGTGCGTGTGTGCATAAATGTTGAATGAGTCAGAGAGGCATTAGAGTCCATTTTTATGCTTTTTAAACCAAAGGTGACATCCATTTAGGCTGTTTTCTCATAAATTCGGATTTTTTTTTCATTTGAGGAAAAATACATAATTGCTAAGTTTGTGCACTTTACAAGGTATTTTTAGCCTCAGAATAATAAACCTATCTTAAATCAATGGTCTATGTACTTGTTACAAAGAGTTAATAACATAAGGCAAGAGAAAAATAAGTGTAGTTATTAAATGTCTTATTGATAAGTTGAGACCGAGAGTTATACCAACAGAGAAACTGTGAAAGAGGGGAATACTGATGAAGTTAAAATATAAACAAATATATACCGCCACTTTGCAGAATTAAGTGCACTGTCTAAAAGAAAAATTTAAGAAAATAATTTAAATAAATGGTATAATAAGATCCTTTTAAGAGACAGCTGTTCAGAGCCATATTTAGATTCATGCTCTTTTATCCATTCTATGAATAACAACCAGCTTTTGTTATTTTCTTACATGAAACCATTTTTAAAATAAATTTCAAGTGTTATAAATCACTCAGAATATACGTAACCCTAATTCATGCAGTTTTATTGCCACTAAGGAAATAATCATTCTTTCTCACTTTGTATCTGTCTGTCTTTTTCTCCCAGTGCACTTCTTTATTACAGGAGCCCGAATAGTTAAAGGATTTTTAAAATTTTCATGATTAGGAATCCACTTTTTCAAATCAAAATGTTTTAGCACTTTTTAAGGGGGAGAAATTTAACACTCTTGGTAAATAGTCTTCACAAAGCCTGTAACAAGTAAATGGATACACATGTAAATATGGATATATTTCAAATGACTCTTCATACGAATTTATGAAGCTTTAAAGGGCCTTCATTTTGCAAAAAGCAGTTTTGCAGGTCATTAGTCCATAATATAGACTAGCCTCTTTGGCATATTTAAAGAAAAAAGAAAAAGTGTAGGAAAGACTTAGAGTGATATTGTCAACTGCACAGGGTCTCCTTTCCACCCAGGGTCTTGCTCAGGCATTTAGCAATGTGTTTTCCTAATGCAGGAATTGCACCTCACACACAAACATACACTTTGGTACAAGCGTATTACAATGCATATGCTTTATTATGCATACCGTGAATATGTCCAAAGAAGAGTACACAAACACAGCCCTTCTGTCAAATCAATAACACAAAGTCCTCACTGTTACTAATCCATCAGCGCCGTAATGATCAACTCTGACTGCATGGTTGAACTAATAATGTGTTTCACTCATAGACAGCTTAACCAGTGCACTGGCATATTAGGAAGATCTGTTTACTAATGAATCTTGGAGCAATTATTTGTGTGTTTAAGGGTTTGAAAGAAGGGTGAAGGAGTAGAAAGACTGTCAACCCAGTTTACCTGGGATTCAGGAGGTTCCTGGGGTTGAGCTTTCAGTATTAAAACTGAGAAAGCCCTAAGCAATGTGGGATAAGTTGGAAGGAAGCTGGAAATTCATTTTGGTTTGGGCAAGAGACATACAGAAAATTGATTGGGGGGAAAAAACTAATAAAAATGGACTGGGAAAAAAATTACAAGTCTAAAAAGAGAATGACTGGATTTTATTACGTAACGAAGATGCTTTCACTAATTAAAGGAAGTTTACCTTTAACAGAGGTTTTTAGTCTCAAAAAATAGAAATGTCTTCAGCATCCGAGAGGAGTGCAAACTTCAAATGATTCTTAGGTTTTAATAATCACCTCGTGTGAAAATTGGCTGTGTTTAACGTTATTTTCTGAAAAGAATGAGCTGGTTTTCAAACAAATGCAGTTTCGGTGCTTGTTTTTTGATACCAATTCTGAGTGTGTGAAACGGAAAGTTAAAAACATTTTACTTTGGCTAACAGATTTTAAAATGATAAACAATTGTAGAAACTCCTGAACTGAAAGAAAAGATTAATTTCATCAGAGATTAAAGTTAAAAATATGTTTTACATTAAATTAAATTTCTACCTTAAATCAGTAAGTGAGTAAGACAAAGGTGCCAATGAAATCTGACGAAACCAATCCAAAGGCGGGCTTTTGAAATGTTACCCCCATAAAAAGAGCCCATAAAATTAATCTCCCTGGACGCTTTCCATGTTCAATCAGTAGAGAATAACTCTTAAGCACTTAGGACATTTGTTACAAAGAGCATGCTCTCTAGTTGTTCCTATACCCAGATCCTTGATTCTAAAGATCGCTTCAGCCCCACACACAGAAAACAGACAAGAAAGGAACAGTGAATATTTTCGGGAGCCTCTGGGATTTGTGCTCACTAGAAAGAGCAGTTTCAGGCCAGCTACGGTGGCTTATGCCTGTAATCCCAGCACTTTGGGAACGGAGGCCAGGGGATCACCTGATGTCAGGAGTTCGAGACCAGCCTGGCCAACATGGCAAAACCCTGTCTCTACTAAAAGTACAAAAACTGGCAGGAGTAGTGGTGGGCACCTGTAACCCCAGCTACTGGGGAGGAGGCAGGAGAATCACTTGAACCCAGGAGGCGGAGGTTGCAGTGAGCCAAGATAGAGCAACTGCACTTCAGCCTGGACTACAGAGCAAGACTCCATCTGGGAAGGAAGGAAGGAAGGGAGGGAGGGAGGGAGGGAGGGAGGGAGGGAGGGAGGGAAAAGGAAGAGAGAGAGAAAGAAAGGAAGAAGAGTCTCATCAGGGACCTAGAAAAAAGAGTCAGTGGAGGGCACAGTGGCTCAACCCTGTAATCACAGCACTTTGGGAGGCCGAGGCAGGTAGATCAGGAGGTCAGGAGATCAAGATCATCTTGGCTAACATGATGAAACCTCATCTCTACTAAAAATACAAAAATTAGCTGGGTGTTAGCTGGGTGTGGTGGTGTGCTCCTATAGTCTCAGCTACTCAGGAGTCTGAGGCAGGAAAATCGTTTGGACCCAGGAGGTGAACTTTGCAGTGACCTTAGATCGTGCCATTATACTCCATCCTGGGTGACAGAGCAAGACTCTGTTTTGAAAGAAAAAGAAAGAAACAAAGAAAGAAAGAAAGAGAGAGAGAGAGAGAAAGAAAGAAAGAAAGAAAGAAAGAAAGAAAGAAAGAAAGAA